>JAPYXV010004649.1:0-11183 GCA_028533065.1 Trachops cirrhosus
TAATATGTAAATAATACATACATTAAATTTTCTTCCATAAAATTTATTTTTCTTACCTTTATTAAAGTATAATCATTATGTTGCAATTAAAGTTTCACATAATTTGTTTCACACTCTTTATATAAATAATTATAAACTAAAATGTTATTATATTCAAAGACTATCAGCTGATTTATCAAATGAAACTCTATATGTAAAAAGGGTTGGAAAGAAGTATTCAAGCTCACAAGAAGCAAGGACCTACATCAAGATGACTCTATCCAGCAAAGCTATCATTTTTAATGGAAGGACAGATAAAGTGCTTCCCAGATAAGGTCAAGTTAAATGAGTTCATCATCACCAAGTCCATATTCTATGAAATGTTAAAGGGACTTATCTAAGAAAAAGATAAAAAACTGTGAAGAGTAAAATGACAACAAACTCACAACTATCAACAAATGAAACTAAAAAGCAAAAACTAAGCAAACAACTAGAACAGGAACAAAATCACAGAAATTGAGATCATATGTATGGTTATCAGCAGGGAGGGAGGGAGGAGAATGAAGGAAATCTTACAGAGAATAAGAAGCATAATTGGTAGGTATAAAATAGACAAAGAAAAGTTAAAAATAATATAAGAAATGGGGAAGCCAAAGAATTTATATGTACAACCCATGGACATGAACTATGGGAGGGAGAATGCTGGAAGGTGTGGGTTGCAGCACAGAAAGAGATAAAAGGGAGAAAAATATTGCAACAACTGTAATAGCATAATCAATAAAATATACTTAAAAAAGAAAATTGGAGACAACAATAATGGTTCCACATTTGGGAAACATTAACTAGATCATGCTGTATGAAATATGTGAAATATCTATTTAAAATGATTAATGAAAAACTAGCAAATGAAAAATATTTTCTAAGTGAAGAAATAGCACAAAATTTAAGGTACAGTGTGCTTAAATGATGTAAAATATTCATATGTATGGCTAGAAACTTACAAAGAAACAGAGACTTAAAAATAGGTGTAAGAAGCCCTGGCTGGTGTAGCTCAGTAGATGGAGCGCGGGCTGTGAACCAAAGTGTCGCCAGTTCGATTCCCAGTCAGGGCACATGCCTGGGTTGCAGGCCAGGTCCCTAGTGGGAGGCCATGTGAGAGGCAACCACACTTGATGTTTCTCTTCCTCTCTTTCTCCTTCCCTTCCCCTCTCTCTAAAAATAAATGTAAAAAATTAAAAAAAAATAGGTGTAAGAATATATGTGATTATTTTTTCTAACTTTCTTGACAGTATGAAAACTTTTCATTTTAACTTGCATTTATTCATATACCCAGTTTACAAGCCATTGTCTATCATTTCAATATGCCTAATGCTAAGCCAGAAAGCATTCTGTTCCCATATCTTCTCTTCATAAGTATCTGGCAAAAATTCCAATCGTGGATAAAACCGTATTTCCACTATCTCTTCACCTACACACAAGCTGTTGATTATTGCCAGAGGACACAATATGACAGAGGTTTTTGTAGGATTCTAAGTTAATGATATTAATGATCACCAACCATTCTGGCCATTTTAATGATTTTTAAAAAATATTTTTTCTCAGTTGTCTCCCTTCCCATCGCCCAGGTATCTTACAATTATTATTTCTAAATTAACTCCATTGAGTTCAAATATCTGAGGTCTTCTCCTCCTCCTTTACTTTTAGCAGATTATTTCTCATGGTTAAAAAGTCACCTAATAGGAATTTTTTCTACTTCCATACATAACATTAAAAATCTACGTGAGTCTAAGATTCAGCATAGCATAATGGTAAAGAACATAAGCTTAGAAGCCAGACCCTCTTGTTCCTGAAGCCTAGCACTGTTACTAAATGTGTGATTTTGGAAAAGTTATTTAACCTCTTTCTAATTCTATCTCCTCTTCAGAAAAAAAATAATAATGTCCTTATAAATAATTGTTATAACAATACAAGAATTTAGTGTTGTGAGTATATTAGAACGGTGTCTGGCATGTAATGAGGATTCAATAAATATTAGCTATTATTATCTGAACCCATTCTTTTGCTTTTCATTTTTATTATAATGCATAACCTTCTACTTTGAACTGTGATTGCATTCTATCATCATAACTGTTCAAGAATATTACCCACTGGAATTACCTTTTTATTGCCACATTTTCAACCACTTCTTCCGTAGAAAGTCTATTTCATCAGTATTTTATTGTGCTTAGGTATCTGGGGTTTTTTTAACAACTAAATTTCTCAAAATAATTGTCTCTACCAGTTGTTCCCAAACTTGAGCATATATCAGAATCAACTGGAGGAATGCTAAAACAGATTTCTGGGCCAATCCCTCAATTTCTTATTCAGTTAGTCAGGTGGCATCAGAGAATTTGCATTTCTGATAAGATTCCAGGTGATGTATCTGCTACTGGTCCAGACACCACAGTTTGAGAATGTCCTGTCTATAAACTCACCACCCACACACACTTTTAAGTTTCTCACAGATTTCACTTAAACACATCTTTAGAACTGATCTATGTAAGGTAACAATGACATCCAGGTTGTCTTTTGAATACTTATTTTGCAACAGCTTTCACTCACTCTTCTTTTTTTGTCCTAGAGGAAGTGTATTGTCAGTTTTCATCCCGAACTTTATTGAACATAATTAAAAACAAAATAAGCATAATTCCCAAATGATATTGACATCAATAACACAGAAAACATCAACAGCTCCACGTCAACAAAAGCAATTAGAATGCATAAAAATCACTTTAAAAATATTTAAAAAACTACAGTGTTGAGATTTGGGTACCATACCCTTAAAGTTGGATTTTAAATCATTATTTTATCATAAATCTTCCAGGTGATACTGATGCAAGTGAGTCTCTTTTTTCATTATTTAGAGAATATTTTATTCATTTCTGTAACCAAACCCATGTAGATTAAGGTCTTACATATTTAATACAGTTTAATACATATTTAATACTCCTGTACAAATGAAAAAATTATGTTGAACATTTCTAGACCAATATGTCTGTTAATTTATGTACAATGCCAACCCAACACAGTACAGCTGAGATTGTTTTTCCAAAGTTGAAAGCACAACTAATGTTTCAAAAAATTCAAATTATATATATGTATATATATTTATTTACATAAAAAGGCCAATAGTAGTATTTTATGCATCAATAGCAGCAACAGCCTTTCCAGATTATGTGGTCATCTGAACAAAATTAGAGAAACATCCAGCACAATGTATTTTTTTAAAAAGTTAAAAAAATGAATACCCAGAAAACAGCAAAGTTCTGTTACTATTGTGGTAACTGGCACCATTTTTTTTATTAGCTTCTCCATAATCATCTGGAAAGAAAACATTCTGGAATAATGTCATTAGAAACAGCTCTGATCCACACTTTGAAAAATAGTGATTATCAATATAAAATCAAAAGTGTTCATCTAGGTTAAGAGAATGTAAAAGATTTAGCTCCAGGAGATTGATGATATTTTGAAATATCAGTTCAAGGTTTTGGCCTATTTTTATATTATCTTTTTTCTTATTAAGTCGTAATAGTTTTTCATATATTCTGGGTATGGGTCATTTGTCACATGTATGTGCTATGAATATCAGTTACCACACTGTGAATAGGTTACCATTTTTTATGTTTATTTTGATGAAAATAATTTATTAGTTTTAATATAATCCAATGTGCCATGTTTTCCTTTAATGTTAGCATTTTCTGTATATTATCCAAAAATATTTTCCTCTTTCAATGTCAGGAAAATTATGTTTTCTTATAAAGGCATTATGATTTTATAATTCACATTTATACATTAATATAAATAGTAGAAATAATATTTGTTGTATGGCAGTGATTCTCATATGTTTTAGTCTCAGAAAAATCCTTTATATTTTTAAAAATTAGTGGGGACTGCAAAGAGCTATTGTTTAGGTTGGTTATATCTATTTATCCTTACCATAAGAGAAAACTTAAAAATATGTATGTGTTAATGCAACTAAAAGAGGTACCGTCTTTGCCCTTTGCTCAACTCTGCTCCATGTTGTCCTGATGCTTTCTCCTTGAAGGTTTGCACCAATATATATCAACTGCTTCCAGGTAGCAGTGAACTGGAAGGAAAGACTTAGAACAGGAAGATGGTGGTGAGGTAGTCACGAGTGAAGCCCAGTTCTCCCTGTGCCAAGCTGGAACACCTAGCTGATCTTCTGAGGGACAGACTGAACAGCCAATGGAGTTCCAGCTTGTATGAAGTTTGGAGGCAAAAAATTGCAGAAGACATTGAAAAATAGACAGTGAGGGGAGTGTGCTGGGATGTTGAGGTCCCTGGGATCTGCACCGGGACCAAAGCTGCTACAGCCCCTGGCTGGAGCCTGCTGCAGGATACAGGGAGGAGAGTTAGAGCACCAGCTCCCTCCCCTACCAGAGCAGGGAGGGCAGCCCAGCACTAGGAGGGACCTGGGTGTTGGAAGTTGCTGGGGGAAGTAGAGACAAGTGGGAGACACACAGAGGAGGTACACATCCACTGCGACTGTGGTAGTTGGCACCAAAGAAATTGTAGGGTGCCCGGTGACACCTAGAGAAGGGATGAGTTGGGCCATGTTAGACCCTGACTTGGATAGTCTCTGGACTGTTTGAAAACTGGGGCTGTGCAAAAAGCCATGCACTTGATAAGAACATCAGGCAGCTGCTTTGTAAGGAATTCTCTAGCAGCAGCTGGCACACCCTGAGGGAGATTGCAACTATACACACCCAGAGAAAGTGGTGGAGGGAAACTCTGTGCACTGCTAGTCTCACACTGCGTGCCCAGAGACAGTAGCAGAGGGGAACCTTGTGCCCCACTTGTCTCGGGTTCTGGGCTCTGCGCTGGAGACTGACTCATGGCTTTGAGCAGCTGAGTGGCAGATTTGAGCCTGGCAGCCCATGGAAAATCTAGGCCGGAGGCCTGGAAACTGAATAGTGTGACCAAAACGTGGTTCCCATCCTCTCAAAACCAAAGGAAGGGAGAAAAGTGAAGCCCAGCCCCCTCTTCCTGTGGCATCTAGGAAGACCAGCAGTACTCAATGAACAGGTTTAAAGTCAGCAGGAGGCTTATTATTATCTTTTTTTTTCTTTTCTTTTTTGATTCCCTCTCTTCCCACCCTTCCCTTTTTTCTTCTTTTTTTTCTTCTTCCAAGTGAGATGATAGGACAAAGATTTATAAAGTTTCCAGAGGCAAATCAAAAAGGGGAGCACAAGGCTAAGCCCCAAAACTGAGAAATTGAGACAAATGTCACTTTACTATCCCACAGAGCTGGCATTTTATTGTTTATGTATATTATAATTATCTTGCAAATATCTTTTACTATTTTTATTTTATTAGTATTTTTTTTGCTTCTCTTCCTTATGTTTAGTTTTCCTTGTTTTATTTCCCTGTTTAATTCCATTGCTTGATTGGTATTCCTTATTCTCTCTGTAGTGTATTTTAACTTTCCTTTTTTCACTTCACCTGTGTTCCAATAACACACAACTCTTGATCGGGTACTTTCTATTCTGGTTATCCAAATAATATATTTCTTGTCATATTATTGTTCCAGTACTATTGTAAATAATTGTTGTTCCATACACTTGTAAACACTACACAGCAACCCTCCCTGATCTGAGCCCACTTCACATTAATCCTGAGTATTAGTATTATTGTGATTCACTCTATTTTCTCTCACACTACATCTACTTTCTATACTTTAATCTCACTATATATCATCAGCTAAACTTGCACAAGCACTCTGTTTTCTGGATTAAGCTCACAATCATCCTCCCCTCCAACAAGAGTCTTATCTCTCTTACATTTATAAAAAGTGGCTAATTTTGTGAAATATCACAATTAACGCTATACTTATACAAAGAATCTTCTATCTCTTCTCTACTTGATGGTATTTTAAATCCCATAAAATACTCTCCTGCTGTCTTAATCCATTTTGCCTACCCACTGCCAATGATCACATACAAGAATAAGTGGGAGCTGCAAACATCAGTATACATGCTGGAGGAGAAAAACTACTAATAAAGGAAACAAGAAAAGGTACAAACCCAAAAACAAGAGAGCCCACACAAAGATAAGAAATGGCAAACCTAGAGAACCCAGTAAAGGAGATCAGAGACCACACCACTGAACTTTGTAGAATTCCTACCATGGATATTCACCCTACAAAAACAGCTCACAAAGTGAAACATCAGGAAGCACAGAAAGAAACAAAAAGAGTCAACTAAAATGGGGAGACAAAAAAGAACATGCAATCAAAAGGACGGGAAGACCCCCACTAAAAGAGCTAAACAAAATGGAGGCAACCAGACTGTCAGATACAGAATTCAAATTAATTGTTACAAAGATGGTCAAAGAGATCACAGACAACTACAAGGAACTGAGTGAGAACTACATTGGAATGAAAAAAGAAACAGTAAACATAAACAAAAATCAGAAAGATATGAACAAAAAATTCTCAGAAATAAAAAACACATTAGAAGGAATTACAAGCAGGCTGGATAAAGCAGAGGATTGAATCAGCGTGTTGGAGGACAAGGTACAAAAAACTCCCAGATAGAATGAGAAAGAGAAAAGAGACACAGAAAGGAAAAAAAAACAGGCGGTAAAGGAGCTGCAAGACAACATGAAACATAACAATATCCATATAATAGGGATACCAGAAGGAGAAGAAGAGAAAGGGATAGAAAACCTGTTTGAGAAAGTAATGATGGAAAACTTCCCTAATTTGATGAGAGAAAAAGTCACACAAATCCAGGAAACAATCTCATTCAAAAGGAACCCAAGAGGCCCACTACACAACACATCATAATTAAAATTGCAAAATGCTAAGACAAAGAGAGAATCTACAAGGCAGCAAGGGAAAATAGGAAGTAACATACAAGAAAGCTCGTATAAGGCTAGCAGCTGACTTTTCAATGGAAACACTCCAAGCCAGAATAGAGTGGCAAGAAATACTCCAAATAGTAAAATCCAGAGGCCTGCAACCCTGATTACTCTACACAGCAAGGCTCACAATTAAAATTGAAGGCCAAATAAGGAGCTTCCCAGACAAAAGAGGTCTAAAAGAATATACCTCCACCAAACCAGCTCAGCCAGAGATGCTAAAAGTACTGCTTTTAAAAAAGGAAGGAAGGGAGTGAGAGAGAGAAACACAGTAGGGAAAAATGGCAATGAATAAGTACCTACAATAATAACCTTAAACATAAATGGATTAAATGCTTCAATTAAAAGACATATAATAGCTGAATGGATCAGAAACCATGACTCACAAATATTCTGCCTACAAGAGACCCACTTCATGACAAAAGACCTATACAGACTAAACGTGAAGGGCTGGAAACAAATTTTCCAAGAAAACAGGGGAAAAAAGCCAGGGTAGCAATAATCATAACAGAGAAAACGGACTTCAAAAAAGGGCCATAAAGAGAGACCCAGAAGGTAACTTCATACTATTCAAGGGAAGAGTTCACCAAGAAGACATAAACATTGTAAACATATATGCACCCAACGTAGGAGCACCCAAATACATACAGAAAATCTTAGAGGACTTCAAGAAAGATATTGAGAGCAACACAGTTATACTGGGGGATTTAAACACCCCACTGTCAAATAGGGACAGATGTTCTAAACAAAATATCAACCAAGACATCGTGGCATTGAATAATTCCTTAGATGAAATGTACTTAACTGATATATATATAGAGGGAGAGCCTTCGATCCCAAAGAAGCTAAATACACATTCTTTTCAAATGTGCATGGAACATTTTCAAAGATAGACCACATGATAGTACACAAAACAAGCCTCAACAAATTCAAGAAAATTGAAATCATAACAAGCATTTTCTCTGACCACAAGGGACTGAAATTAGAAACCAAACTCAAGGAAAAAGCCCCAAAACACTCAAACTCCTGGAGATTGAATAGCACACTATTAAACAATGAATGGGTCAAGTTTGAGACCAAGGAGGAAATCAAAAAGATTCTGGAAACAAGGGAAAATGAACTCGAAACAACCCAAAACTTATGGGGCACAGTGAAGGCAGTCCTGAGACGGAACTTCATAGCTATACAGGACAATCTAAAACAAAAAAAAAGAAAAAAGAAACATTTCAAATAAACAACCTAAACCTACACCTACATGAACTGGAAGAACAACAACAAAGAGAGCCCAAACAATGAGAAGGAAGGAAATAACCAAAACCAGAGGAGAATTAAATGACATAGAGACTAAAAGCACAATTCTAAGGGTCAATGAATCCAGGAGCTTTTTAAAAAAAAAAAAAAGATAAACAAAATCCACAAGGCTTTAAGCAGACCATCAATAAAAAAAAAAGAGAGAGGATCCAAATAAACACAATCAAAAAGGAAGGAGGAGAGATTACAACTGATACCATCGAAATGCAAAGGATTATAAAAATTACTACTAAGAACTATATGCCAAGAAATTTGAAAACCTGGGTGAAATGGACAAATTTCTAGAAGAATATAATATTCCAAAACTCAATGAAGGAAAAGCAGAAAGCTGAACAGACCAATAACAGCTGATGAAATTGAAACGGTAATCAAAAGACTACCAACCGCAAAAGCCCTAGACTGGGTGGTTTCACAGGAGAATTCTAGAAATAATTTAAGGAAGAGCTAACCCCTATCATTCACAGACTATTCAAAAAAATCCAAGAATAGAGAAGGCTCCCAAACTCATTTTATGAGGCCCCCATCAACCTAATCCCAAAACCAGATAAAGACATAACAAAGAAAGAAAACTTCAGGCCAATATTGCTGACAAACATAGGTGCTAAAATCTTCAACAAAATGTTGGTTAACTGCATCCAGTGATAAATTGAAAAGATCATGCTCCATAACCATCTGAGATTCATCCTAGGAGTGCAAGGATGGTACAATATTCACAACTCAATAAATGTAGTACATCACATAAAGAAAAGGAAAGATAAAAATCATATGATCATATTAATAGATGCAGAAAAACCATTTGAGAAGATACAGCACCCATTTATGACAAAAAAAAAAAAACACTCAGCAAACTGGGAATAGAAACAGCATTCCTCAACATAATAAAGGCCATATATGAGAGACCTACAGCCAACATCATACTCAATGGCCAAAAACTTAGAGCATTCCCACTAAGATCAGGAACATGACAAGGATGCTCATTTTCACCACTCTTATTCAACATAGTACTGGAAGTCCTAGCCACAGGAATCAGACAAGAAAAATAAATAAAACAATCCAAATTGTAAAAGAGGAAACAAAACTGTCACAGTTTGCAGATGATATGATAGTGTACATAGAAAATCCTATAGACTCTGCAAAAAAAAAAAATCCCTTAGACTCTGCTCAACTTAATAAATGAATTTGGGAAAACAGCGAGAAACAAAGTCAATACTCAGAAATCAAAGGCATTTTTGTACATCAACAATGAAATAACAGAAACAGAATCAGGAAAAGAATCCTATTTGATATAGCAACAAGAAAAATAAAATACCTAAGAATAAACCTAACCAAGGAGGTAAAAGACCTGTACTCAGAAAACTACACAATGCTGAAGAAAGAAATTCAGGAAAACATAAAGAAATGGAAACATATACTATGTTCATGGACGGGATGAATTAACATCATCGAAATTTCCTTACTACCCAAAGCAATTTATAGGCTCAATGGAATCCCTATTAATGTACCAATGACATTTCTTACGGATATAGAACAAATATTTCAGAAATTTATATGGAACCATAAACGCTGCTGCTAGCAATTTTGAGAAAGGAGAGCAAAGTAGGAGGAATCACAATGCCTGATATCAAACTGTATTACAAGTCCCCTGTAATCAAAACAGGCTGGTACTGGCATAAGAACAGAAACATGGACCAGTGGAACAGAATAGAGAGCCTAGAAATAAACCAACATCTCTACAGTCAACTAATATTTGACAAAGAGGGCAGCAACATAATATGGAGCAAATATAGGCCCTTCAACAAATGGTGTTGGGAGAGGTGGACAGGTACATGTGAAAAAATGAGACAACCACCAAATTACACCATAAACAAAAATAAATTCAACGTGCATAAAAGATTTAAATATAAGCCACGACACCATTCAAGTCCTAGAGGAGAACATAGGGAACAAAATCTCAGATATTTCATGCAGCAACATGTCCCCTACATCAAGGGACATAAAGGAAAGAATAAACAAATGGGATCTCATCAAAATAAAAAGTTTCTTCATAGCTACAGAAAACAGCATTAAAATGAAAAGAAAACCACCCATATGGGAAAACATATTTGCCAATGATACTTCAGACAAAGGTTTGATCTCCAAAATATATAAAGAACTCACACAACTCCACTCTAGGAAGACAAGCAACCCAATTAAAAAATGAGCAAATGACTTGAACAGACACTTCTACAAAGAGGACACACAGAGGATCCAGAGACACATGAAAAGATCCTCAATAGCACTAGTTATCAGAGAGATGCAAATTAAAACCCCAATGAGATACCACTTCACACTGGTTAGAATGGCCATCATAAAGAAAGGAACAAACAACAGATGTTGGAAAGGATGTGGAGGAAAGGGAACCCTAGTGCACTGTTAGTGGGAATGAAGACTGTTGCAGCCACTGTGGAAAACAGTATGGAATTTTCTTAGAAAACTAAATATGGATCTGCTTTTTGACCCAGCAATTCTACTGCTAGGATTATATCCTAAGAACCCTGGAACACCAATCCAAAAGAACCTCTATGCCCTAATGTTCATAGCAGCATAATTTACTATAGTGAAGTGCTGGAAACAACCCAAGCGCCCATCAGTAAATGAATGGATCAAAAAACTACGGTACATTCACACAATGGGATTCTACACAGAAGAGAGAGAGAAGGAGCTTATAACCTTTGTGACAGCATGGATGGAACCGGAGAGCATTATGGTAAGGGAAATAAGCCAGGTGATGAAAGACCAATACCATATGATCTCACCATTAACAGCAACCTAATCAACAAAACAAACAAGCAAGCAAAGTATAGCCAAAGACATTGAAATTGAAAACAGGCCGACAATGATCAGAAGGGAGAAGGGAGTGGATAATGGGGGAAAAGGGTGAAGGGTTTACAGGAACATTTATAAAGGACACATGGACAACAGTAAGGGGGGTG
>JAPYXV010004650.1:0-11183 GCA_028533065.1 Trachops cirrhosus
TCATCGTCATCGGTCTGGCAACTTGTCATCTACTCACACACAAACTCAAAGGGGCTTTTTCCCTCCACATTTTGCTTAGAAGCACCTAAAGTTCTTAAGTAAACTGGCATTTGCTTGTTTGGCTTCCTTTTAATGTCAACCTTTGGGACTGTGTGGGCAGAAGGGGCCTCACCAGACAGGAAGCAGCAGTTCTACTATGGGCATATACCCAAAGAACTGAAACTGGGGTCTCGAGAAGATATCGTTACGCCAGCATCATTCACGATAGCAAAACCTTGGAAGCAACCGAGTGTCCATTGACAGATGAATGGATAAACAAAATGGAATATTATCCAGCCTTAAAAATAAGGAAATAAATGGCCTTAAAAAGATGGAAATTTGACATACAGCATGCATGAACCTTGAGGAGATTATGCTAAGTGAAATAAGCCAGTCACAAAAAGACAAACACTGCATGATTCCACATATGTGAGATGCTCACAGAGGAGTCACATCCACAGCGAGAGAGCAGCTCGGAGGTTGCCTGAGGCCGTGGGAAAGGGGCTGGGGAGTCGTATGATGGGGACAGAGTTTCGGTTTTGCAAGATGAGCGGAGCTGTGGGGATGGATGGAGGTGGGTGGTGGCTGCACAACAATGTGAATGCACTTAATACACTGACCTGCACCCTTAACGATGGCTCATATGATAAATGTATGTTATGTGTATTTTACCACAGAATTTTTTTGGGGGGAGGGGATATAATATATATAGCCTCACCCTATTTCCCATATTTGGTGACAACTGTAATAAAATTTCTCTTTTAATAAAACTAGAAAGTGCACATTTAAAAAAGAAATCAGAGACTGACCACCACCTCAAATCGAGCCCAGCTCCGGGGGGCCAAGGATCCCCGTGACTTGTTAAAAACATAGATTCCAGGTTTTCCCCAGACCCGCTGGACCCCACTTCCATGGGGCTAGGCACCAGAAATCCTGCAGAGGACTGTGACTGGCAGTCAGTTCTTTATCTTGATTATTCCAAAAGTAGAAGAATCACGGTTTAGTAATTTCCTCAGTCACCCTTTCAGGTTAATCAGCACACACTTGTCAAGTAGGTGGGACACGTAAGGCCCTGTGGCAGATGCTAGGAAAACAGAAGCTGAATAGTATGTTATGTATTGAGTCCTCACTACCTGTCGGGCACTGTACTGGATGCTTGCCGTGATTGGCCTCATTTAATCCTCACAGCATTCCAGGATGTGGTTGCTATTACCACACCCATTTTACAGATGAGGAAACCCAGGCACAGAGAGGTGAAATAACTTTCTAAAATCCTTGCAACTCATAAATCTGGCTCCAGAGCCTGCACCCTTTAGCGCCGTAAACCAGTTCCTGCCCTCAGTGAGCCCTGTGAGGTGGGGGTGACATGGAAACGACTAGAGGAGGCGAATGAAGCAAGTGTTACACTGAGACACAAAGACAAGTGCTGGGGGAGAAGCTGTATCTGGGATGATGGTTTGGACTGAAGAGATTTTTCACTCTTTCACTAAACAGCTGAAGAAGTGTGAACTTCCCCAGCACATCCCTGAATGGAGCCCCAAGAAGTCAGCAGGAGTCGCCCCATCGGATGGGGCAGGACCCACCGAGTTTGCTCTAAAACCGGTCCGTGGTCGGGACATGGCATGACAGGAGCTGCAGCCTGGAACCAGAGGAAACTGACCACTTTTCAGTTTCTAAAACCCTTGGTTTTGTAACGTGTTTGGGGTGGGAGCTGAGTCGGGCTAGGAAGTGGTCAGATGTGACACTGAAGATTTTGGGTTTTCCTTGCACACTGTGCCTGCAAGGAAATCACTTAAAGACTGTGATTCGGGGGAACAGAGAAAGCTGTCGGTTGATGTGGGACCAGAATAGCAAATGAAGGGGCATGTAGAGCAGGAAGGTAACCCTATGTCAGGTGACTGAGCAGACAGTATTTAGGCTGAATTTTGGTCAGAGGCTGGAGGTCATTTCCTTAACTCATAAGAGGTTCTGGTGTGCTAGCTTTTCAGAGACTGTAGGCCAAGTTCAGCAAAGTCAGAACCCACAGTGAGCTTACTTCTAAGATGATGGGCTCTGTGGTTCCAAATGAGCAAGCTGGTTTAGCAAAGGCAGTGTAAGATGCTTTTTATTTTGAAGAGATGTGAAATTCTGCATAGGACTTTTTCCTTCTTTTTTCACCCTAACCCTAGCAGGAGTGTCCTGCATGCGGCCCAGGATGGCTATGAATGTGGCCCAGCACAAAATCGTAAATTTACTTAAAAACTTTTTTTTTGCTCATTACTTTTCGTTAGTGTTTATGTATTCAACGTGTGGCCCAAGGCAACTCTTCTTCTTCTAGGGTGGCCCAGAGATGCCAAAAGGTTGGACACCCCTGGATGTATTTGAAGCATGAAATGAAAAATAAAATGGTAGTTTTTCCCCATCTCTCCCAATAAACCAAACAAAAAAAACAAAAACAGGGCAGTCACCCTTGGAAACATTTCACAGGCAACAAGAAAACAGGTCCAGGAGGAGGCTGACCGGGGGCTTATTCAATGGCTGTGACGGCCAAGACCGCGGGGGCCCTCCAAGGGTTCCTGCCCCAGCCTCCTCCCAGCGTCCGGCTTTTGCTGGGGAGCAGCTGCCCAAGTCAGGGGCTACATTTGCCGGGACCCCTGCATCTAAGACGGGACACATACCTTGTCTTTGCCAATGAAATATAAAAGGAAGAAATGGGAATCACTTCTGGGCTAAAAGAGGTAAGAAGCAAGTGTGTCTGTCTTCATTCTCCTGGCCCTAGTGCTTTCTGAGAGCTGAGAACTACCTAGAGGAGGGCAGGCAGATCCACAAGAGCCTGAGCCTTGGTTCTGAGTGACCATGGGAAGCCAACCCACCCATCAGGAGCACTTGTGTTTACTCTTAATGTGAACTGAAAGAAACTTAGCCTGTCAAGCCACGGATACATTGCAGCTGGTCTGTTACAGCAGGTAGCACTACTCTAATTATGACATTCCAAGGGGCTGAGATTGGGGGCTGAAAGAGGAAGTAAACACTTATGAGTGAGTTAAGAGGCACATTAGGAAAGAAATACATTTTTCCTCCTTCTGTGGAAAACTCTTTAACACAGGGATAGTGATCTCAAACGCCTAAAACACCAGGCAGGTAGTGTAATACTACTAACTATTATCAGTGAAGCAGCACTTAAAATGTGAGTTACTGTCCTAAATACTTATACTAACTCAGTTCTCACAAATGTGTGAGGTAAACTAAGTACGTCCCCATTTTACAGATGAGGAAATGGGGGCCCACAGCGGCTAAGTAATTTGGCTAAAGGCGCACGGCTAGTAAGCGGCAGAGGCAGGCTGCAAGGCCAGGCAGCTCAGCTCCAGAGCTTTGCTCTGTTCACTGCTCTAGGCGCACCCCTCACAACGTAGGCGGATGAGGGGCCAGATGAAGCCTAAAGCAATTAGGGAGTCACGCCTGGTCTGCAGAGGTCAGCTGTTTGGCCTGATGATTTCCACATGTATTGTACATCTTCCCATCTTTCGAGAAAAGCCAGAAACCCGGGTTTTATGTAAAATCTCCCAACTTTAAATTGTTTTATTTTGTTTTAACCCTCTGCAGCCCGAACAAAGCACACCCGCAGACCGCACGCAGGCTGGGGCCGGCCACTTGCCACCTCTGCTTTCAGAGCAGCCGTCTCCAAGAGCCACACTGTCTTCTGCTTGTCCAAAGACCCTGGGGAATTCTGGGTCTGGCAGCCGGAAAGGGAGTCAGCTCTGCAAACACCAGCTCCTCCAGGCCCGCTGATATGAATAATTAATTCTGCT
This sequence comes from Trachops cirrhosus, assembly GCA_028533065.1. Lineage (NCBI taxonomy): Eukaryota > Metazoa > Chordata > Mammalia > Chiroptera > Phyllostomidae > Trachops > Trachops cirrhosus. The sequence goes on from JAPYXV010004650.1 coordinate 3,828, forward strand.
TTCTCACTGCCAGTCCACAAAGGTTACCAACAAGGCTAGCATTCAGGAAGCATCTCTGTGCCCTTCTGAGACAAAGAGGACAGGCATGGGGTACCCGGGGGTGCTCAGGGAGCCCCATAATGAAGTCCAGCGTGATGGCCTGTGCTCAAAGGGAGCCCGTGGATGCCGCTGTGGGCCTGTGCGTGTGCTCCCTGCCTGGCTGCCTCGGTGGGGCCATCAGAGGGTCCAAAAGGCTCATTAGAGACATGACACCCTGTGGCTTTCTCTGCTCTCAGCGGGAAAGGGCTCTGAATTCCTCAAGATGCTTTAAAATAAAACAAAAAGGCGCAATTATGCAGCCGAACCAAGGCAAGGCAGCTGCATACAAAGCAAGTCTTTCTCCATAATAGGACCACAACCTCAGCTAGACAGTGCTGAGGCCTCACCTTCCTCCCGGGCTGCAGCTGTGAGGCATGGGTAATTGGATGCTCTGCTGCTCCAGCTCTTGGATTATTCAAACTGCAGGATTTCCAGAAGCCTCGGGTTTCAGTTAGGGTATGACCAGACAAGATGAGTAAGATACCATTTTTCACCTTCACAGTCTATCTCAGCAAGAGACATGGCCAAACCCATAATGACTGTGACAATAATGATGACATTAACCAATGCAGAATTTACTGTGTGTCAGCTGCTAAGTGCTTTATATATTGAGTAATTTCATCTTCATATCAACTTACTTAGGCATTACTATCACATTATTATCACCCTCAGTCTGCAAATATGGAAACTGAGGCACACAAAAACCTTTAAGTTAGCTAAGCGTCACACAGCAGTTAAGTGGCGGAGCTGGGACTCAAACCCAGGCAACGCGGCCCTAGACAGCATGCTCTCGGCCATCACACCGATGACTGTTTACATTTACACGGAGTTTACTACATACCAGGCCCCGGGTTAAACATTTTCCAAAAGATTATTCCATTCAATCTCTACAACACCAGGTGAGGTATAATCATCTCCGTCGTACAGAAAATAGGTTTATAGCCCTGGCTGGTGTGGCTCACTGGATTGAGTGCCAGCAAGTGAACCAAAAGGTCACCAGTTTGATTCCCAGTCAGGGCACATGCCTCTTTCTGGAGCACGCAAGAGGCAATCGATGGACATTTGTCTCGCATATCAATGTTTCTCTCCCTCTTTATCCCTCCCTTCACCTCTCTCTAAAAATAAATAAATAAAACCTAAAAAAGAAAGAAAAGAAGGAAAGAAAGGAAATACATTTATAGAAGTGTTGAGGGCACAAAATAACAAGCAGCCTACAAACTGGACCCAAACGCAGGTTCCTCTGACTCAGAGCCAAGCGGTCACCCATCCCTCGGAACAGAGTTTCAGCCCACATAACTTAACTAGTGTTTATGAAATAAGCCTTGAAAAGCGCCTAGTCCAAGCACCTTGTTTTAGAGATGAGCAGCTGCAGCCTGAAGAGCTTAGGAGTTAGTTGTAAGACGGAGTAGGGTAACTTTGGCCCCAGAAAGAACTGACCTCCATTCTAGTTCTGCCCTTTATTAGCTGTGTGACTGGGGCAAGTGACTCAAGCTTCCTAGACTTATTACTATTGCAGCGGTCCCCAACCTTTTGGGCACCAGAGACCGGTTTCATGGAAGACAATTTTTCCACAGATTGGTGGGGGTGGCAGGTGGGGGAGGCAGGCAGGGGATGGTTACAAGATGACTCAAGCCCATTACATTCAAGCTCACCTCCTGCTGTGTTCCTAACAGGCCTGGACCAGTACCTGTCCATGGCCTGGAGGTTGGGGACCCCTGACTATAGAATGGAAATAATAATACTTAGTCTCATGGGGCTGAACTGATTAAAATATATGTATAATCTATACTCCTACTAAACACTTGGCATTACAAAACCATCTCATTACAATTAGGTATCCACAATGTACAGATTGATAGTTTCAAACTTTTGTTTATAAGTCTTTTTTTTATGATTTGAAATAAATAAGAGTGTAAGTGAAGAGTAGGTTAGAGGATGGCCCACAAATCTAATTAATAGAGACCTGGGAAAATTATATTGCACTTCTGGAATTTTTCTGAGTGTCACACTCATTCCAAATGTGCAAAAATCCCCAGAGGAAATCACATTTCTCAGAGGCCTGGGCAGTCAGATGTTTAAGCCTGCCACCCTCACAAATGAAGTTAATATACTACTAGATAGTGGACGAGATTAATTTCCATGGTTTTTAATTCTAGTATCCTTTTCACTATGTTAGTGATTTCAAAACTTTGCGTGTGGAACAATGGGCTGTGCTGGAATGGCTTGTCAAGTTCCTTCGCACAAACATCAAGATTGGTCATGCGCACCTGGCTTTACTCATTTTGTGGGGGGGTCTTATATTTGGTTGCCATGGCTGGTTGTTTAGCAGGATATGCCTATGTGGTCAGTCCCCTTAAGAGTCTCAAATCTTGAAGTCTCAAACCTTGAGACTCAAACAGACCTCTTCAAGGGAAAATGCTCCACATATGTCTTGGTCGTTTTCTATGAGAGAGAGAGAGAGAGAGAGAGAGAGAGAGAGAGAACACTCCTACATGGCCTCAGACAAGGAAGGGCAGCAAAAGCCTATGCTAGACCTCTCTGGAGTCTGTTGATACATATATCTTTCTTCCTGCTTTTGCTCTGTATTCTCTAAAAAAATTTTTTAACCATAAGTATCATCTGCTATTCTTCTGTATGAATATAAGTCAGGTACGTATCTGTATCAGTCAGGATAAACCAGATAATGCTGCAGCAACAAAAAGCACCAAACATTTCAGAGACTTAAAATAAGTGTGTTTTATTTGTCACTCTAGTACATGTCCACTGAGAGCTGATTAGGAGCTCTGTTCTGTTTCTCCCTCTCTCTAGGACCCTCGCGGACAGAGCAGTCACCATGCAGAACACTGGGCACTGCAATAGCAGAGGAAAGGAGAGCTCTGGTGGGTCTCCTATCAGCATGAAATGCTCTGGTCCAGAAGTTTCACACATCACTTCCATTCAAATTCATTGAATAGAACTAGGCAAACAGTCCTACCCAATTACAAGGAAACCAGTAATATAATCCTACCTACCATGTTCCCGGAAAGCAAGAGGGAACCAAAAAATTTAGTTTACAGTCCTAATGACTAGCAGAGGTCTCCATTAGTTGAGGAGCGCCTCGTTGGCCAGGTTTGAACATCAGCCTTTTTCTGCATCGCCCGCCTCAGGAAACAACTCACTTCCGTCAGGAAGAGGGGCACACAATGGCCAATCCTCAACTGCTGGGCTGGTGGACAGGGCAGTAAGCTGGAAGGGCACATACCAACATCTCCCTGAGGCATGTGAAGTTAGAAACGGCTTCAGGGAGAAAAACCCACCACAGCTCTAGAATATGTCTTATCAATGGGTTCTCCTGGTCCAAAAACAGAGAAGGGGCGGGTGGCAGGGAGGGAGAGATTAAGATAAAAGCAAAGAAGACAGCAAGGAGGGAAAAAGAAAAAGGACTTTAAACGCTTAGAGACCCCAACAGTCTGCTCAGCTATTCTAATCCCATAAAATCCTTACTTGAAAATGTACAATAATTATTTTATTTGTTTAGTGACTACAATATTCCAGCACTGTGCTAGGGGCAGGGATACTAGAATTAAAAGAAGTGGTCCCCTTCTAACACGCACACACACACTTTACAGGCTTAGAATCCCATGAAGGTAGCAAAGAAGAAAACCATTTTCTAATTGCTCAAATGAGTGAATGTACAAAATTCAGGGGAGAATTCCAGAGCCGGTTTTCCAAAAGCCATTCATAATCCCCTTCCCCTAAAGACTCTACACCAGAGACTGAAGAGCTAAAATTTCTGATTGGCCAGCTCTCTGGGCAGCTAATGGCCATGTGACCCAGTACTGGCCAATAGCATGAAAATAGCAGTTGCTAGGTAGGGCTTAGGAGGAAAGGTTTTTAAAGGGACAGCCAGACAGTATGATCACTTCAGTCTAATGAGACTAAGGGCTGGAGCAATCACTGTGTTTTTAATTTGGAAGACAACCGGGAGCTGGGGAGAAAGGTTAGAGGCAGAACAATTGGTTACCACAGTGGTTTAGATTAGAGGCAATGGAATGAATGTCTAAATATTCATGATCATTTATTAAGCACCTTCTATATCCCAGGCACTATGACATTCTGGGGGCTACAAAGACAAAAAAAGACACAGGTCAGCACAAGGGCCCCTCTCACCATGCCAACTATAACCCCATGGCAGGAACAAGGGGTGCTCATGGAACCTCAAGTATGGGACATTCTGCCGCCTGCCCCACGTCCAGAAAACACAAGCAGGGTAAGATGGGACCAGAGGAAGGAAGGCAGCCCCATCTGGCACCAAGACTGCCTCGATGACAGAAAAGCATCTGGAGAAGTGGATGGTCCTTTTGTGCATACATCTCACCCAAGCCAGCCCTGCTGTTTTCCAAGATGTGGTCTGGTTATTTTAAACAACTGCACGTGGCAAATCGGAAAAGGAAATGGCACGGTTGTGAGAGAAGCCCAAACTCGAAAACAGCCCCCGCCCACCTGATGAAAGTGGGCTGGAATTAGAGTGGTGCTGGCTGCACAACTCTGTGAATATCCCGTGACCGCACACTTTATTTATTTTATTGCTACTAATTCACTCCTCACCCAAGGATATGTTTACTGATTTTTAGAGAGAGGGAGGAAGGGAGAGAGAGAGAAACATAGATCATTGTCTCCCGTATGTGCCCAGACCAGGGATGAAACTTGCAACCTAGGTATGCAACAACCGGGAATCAAACCTGCAACTTTTTGGTGTGCGAGAACCACGCTCCAGCCACCTGAGCCACCCAGCCAGGGAGTGAGCATACGCTTTAAAAGGGTGCAGTTTATAATATATGAATTATCTCTTAATAAAATTAACTAATTAATTTTTTAAAAAGGGGGTGAAAAACAACCCCGCTACTTAGCTCTAAGCAAATTTGGGTTAGTTAACTGGTCAGAGTCTTAGTTCCCTCATCTGCAAAATAAGAATAGGTAGTCCTGGCCAAGTGGCGCAGTTGGAAAACTGTTCGGAATATTAAAATGGGACAACGCAGGTTAAACACTTAACATAGTGCCTAGCAGGTAGTAGAAGCAAAATATATTCCAGTTCCTTTCCTCCTAAGTGTCAATAAAAATTTTTAAACAATCATTTTCTCAGCAGCTTCAAGATGTGACACAAGCCCTCCGCAACCTCCCTTCAGACAGTGTTGCCTCAGGCAGACTACAGCCAGGATCCGAGGCGTGGGGGGCGAGGGGGGGCGGGGCAGAAACGGGAGCCGAAGGTGCCGCTCACTGCGGAGAGACTGCAGATCCGCTCTGCAGCTGCGCAGTGCATAAACAATGAGAGAGAGAGAGAGCCGCGCGGTGTAAACACAGCTACAGAGACAGCATGGTAAAGAAAGTCAGGTAGGCACAGAGATTTCTGCTTCTGATTCTAGTTTGGTAAATAAACAGAGTCCAGTTTCCAAAACAGTCACATCTACCGCCAATGCCTGGGCAAGTCTATGTGGCTACGATGTAGCCCTGATGTTTAGAGATACCGTATGCCCCCTCTCCCTGCTCTGATTCTTCAAAACAAGAATGAACCCAAAACAAACCTTGCACAACCAGAACTGTCTAGCACAGTACCAAGCCAGGGAATTTATAGTTCCAAAATCGACCAGCACTGATCAAGTGCCTACCATGTGCCCAGCCCTGAGAAAGACACTGTTGTGAAGGAGACAGAAGCACAAGCCTATTCCTCGCTCTCCAGGAGCCAGCTCGCCTCTTCGTTTGAGAGCAACTCTTCACAGTAAATACATAAGAGGCATCGTGCCTTGCACAGGGCAGTGGTTCAGTTGTTATTTGTTCACTGGGTCAATGCACTAATAGATGGCACAACAATAAGACAATTGTGCAAGTGTGAGGCTCACTCTAAGAACCATAAGATAGGTTGGAGTAGTTGGAAAACGCTTGTGCCAGAGGTTGCTAGTTGCCTACTCAATATCGATGCTTCCATTTTTCCTTGTAACAGAGCCCCCCTATTTTATACAGGTGGCGATATGTCCAGATAAAATACTGCATTTCCCAGCCTCCTGTGTAGCTAGAGGTAGCTAATGAAATCTAAAGAGAAATTGGTAAGAAAAACTTTGTGCCTTAAAAGGCAGACCACCAGCTGCCACTCACTCCCTTTCTTCTAATTCTCATCTGAAGCATGAATGTGATGACTGGCTTTCCAGCAGCTATTTTAGACCATGAGGCGAACTTGAGACAGAAAAGCAGAAAGACAAAAGAAGCCTGAACTTCTGATGGTGTTGGACTGCTTACTTCTGGAATTCTTTTATTCTTTTATATGAGGGATAAATAAACCTCTACCCTGTTTAAGCCACTTTTTGGGCTTTTTGTCTTATGCAGAAAATCCATATCTTAACCAATAAAAGTTTCCATTAAAAATCTAGGCCTTAAAGGAGAGGCTGGCTTTGCGACTGGGCAAATGGAGGTGGGAGTGCATCTCGAATGCCGGACAGAGCACAGGAAAAGACCCTGGCGGGAGCGAGCACTGGCTGAAAGCAAGTGGTAGAGGGTAGCAGAGAAGAAGCCGGAGAATGGTTTTGCAGATGTTGGGGGAGACAGGGCTTGACTGGGGAAGGACCAGGGACCAGAAAGGAAAAAAACAGGGCAACACACCTCTGGACCTGGAGGAAGGCAAGAAAGGAAAGAAAGAGGCAGATGAAGAGGCTTGGAGAACTTTATTACATGATGAGAATGAATATGAGCTGTGTCTTGGTTCAGCCCAAGTGAAAGTCCCTGTACTTAGGACAGTAACAATAACACCATCTGAGACTTATTAAACACGTACGTGCCCGCCCGTGTGCCACGCCACCCTGAACACATCATCTCACTGAGGCTTCACAACAAGTCTTCGACACAGTCCTATCGTCATCACCCTACTAAAGACCCTGGGGCTTAGTAGTAGTAACTTGTAAGTCAGTAAGTCAGTAGTAACTTGTCCAGTGTAAGCTTCACAACGCTGCAAGCTAGGGAACATCACGCCCAGTTTTCAGATGCAGAAAGTGTTTGTACCATTATTTCAAAGCCAGGAAAATGTATGAAGATCCTGACTTTAAAACATAAAGGTCCAGAAGCAAATATAGAGCCGATTGCTTTGTGACTAGTCTCTTAATAAGAAGAAAAATGGACTAGAGGAGTAAAAAAGTTTTCAGGCTGGCTGTAGAGGAGGAAGAAATTGTTAAACTGCCCACATCCTCTGACTGATTAGTAATGCGTTCATGAGATGCAGATGGCGCTAAGACCGGGGGGGGGGGGGGGGGGGGG
>JAPYXV010004651.1:0-11181 GCA_028533065.1 Trachops cirrhosus
TAAATGAAAGCTTTGCTGGATAGAGCAATCTTGGATGTAGGGCCTTGCCTTTCATGACTGTGAATACTTCTTTCCATCCCCTCCTTGCCTGTAAGGTCTCTTTTGAGAAATCAGCTGACAGTCTGATGGGAAATCCTTTGTAGGTAACTGTCTCTTTGTTTTTTTGCTGCTTTTAACATTCTCTCCTTATGTTTCATCTTGGGTAATGTAATTATGATGTGCCTTGGTGTGTTCCTCCTTGGGTGCAACTTCTTTGGGACTCTCTGAGCTTCTTGGACTTCCTGGAAGTCTATTTCCTTTGCCAGAATGGGGAAGTTCTCCTTTATTATTTGTTCAAATAAATTTTCCACTTGTTCTTCCTCTTCTCCTTCTGGTACCCCTATAATTCGGATGCTGGAATGTTTAAAGACATCCTGGAGGTCCCTAAGCCTCTCCTCATTTTTTTGATATCTTGTTTCTTCATTCTTTTCTGATTGGATGTTTCTTCCTTCTGGTCCACTCCAATGATGTGAGACCCATCTTTCGTTCCATCACTATTGGTTCCCTGTGCATTTTCCTTTATTTCACTTATTGTAGCCTTCATTTTTTTCATCTAATTAGTGACCAACTTCAACCAATTCTGTGAGCATCCTAATTACCAGTGTTTTGAACTGTGCATCTGATAGGTTGGCTACCTCTTCGTCACTTAGTTGTATTTTTTCTGGAGCTTTGATCTTTCCTTTCCTTTCATTTGGGCCATTTTTTTTTGGTCTGGTCACGCCTGTTACATATGAGGGGTGGAGCCTTAGGTGTTCACTGGGGCGGGGCAGCCCAGTCGCTGGGTTGTGATGCTGTATGTGGGGGCGGGGTCCGAGAGGGAACAGAGTGGACTCTCTGTTGGATTTCAGTCACTTCCCCTGCTTCCCCCAAGCAAATTGGGCCCGTCTGGTGCTGGTTCCCAGCACCAGATTGGGTGGGTGGGCTTGTGCAGGTTCTAGGACCCTGTGGGTCTCTCCAGTGACCTCTCCTGTGAGGCTGAGAGTCTCTCCCGGCACCTGAACCCCCACAGGTGTTTTCAATTGGTTTTGAGGCCTTATTTCCCAGTGCTGGGGCCCCGGGATGCACGGTCTGTCTCGCTCCCCAGTTTCACCTGGTTTATCTGCTCCAAATGTGGGACTGCCCGGTCTGCCAGCCGCCTTGTGCGCCGCACCCGCTTCACAATTGCCACCTCGCTGGGTCTGCCGGCTGCTGCCTTGCCACCACCCCTCTCCACCTGACTGCCGACTCCGCCCCGCCTACCGGTCTAGATGAATGTGTCTTGTTTAACTCCTTGGTTGTCGGACTTCCATACGGTTAGATTTTCAGTCTCTACTGGTTGTTATTTTGTTTCTATATTGTTGTTGTCCCTATCTTGGTTGTGCGAGGAGGCACAGTGTGCCTACCTACGCCTCCATCTTGGCCAGAAGTCCCTTGTCCCTCACTTTTGAGCAGAGTGGTCACCTGGAGACAAGCACAGGACTCCCCAGAGAGGGAGAAGAGGGATGTCCCGGGGGGACCCAGCCCCTGAGGGGCTGGTGGATGCCCAGGAGGAAAGGTGGGGGCCCTGGGGGGCCTGCGTGCCTGCTGGCTTCCCCACCAGCACCGCTTTGCCCGTCCCTGCCTCTCCAGTCCTCCCCGTGCCCAGGCACAGCTGCCCCCCTTCACTGCACTTCTCCTGAGGGCATTTCCCAACGTGGCAGCAAGCGCCCACCTGCGAAGAGGTTCTGACCTGCTGAGGGCTTGGTGATAGTTAGCAATATTTAGCAATATGGTATTTAAAGTAAAGTATGCACATGGGTTTTTTAATTTTATTTTTCAATCACTGTTTATATTCAGTATCATTTTGTGTTAACCTCAGCTGTACAGAGTAGTGGTTAGTCAATGACAGGCTTGACAGAGTGCCTCCCCCCCAACATTTCCAGCTCGAGCCTGCACCGTGCAGTCGTTACAATGTTAAGGACTATATTCCCTATTCTGTGCTTACATCCCTGCGACGATTTTGTGACCACAGATTTGTGCTTCTCAATCCCTTCACCTTTTCACCCAGCCCTCCACCCCCTGCCCCCCAGTAACCATCAGCCTGTGCTCTGTATCTGTGAGTCTGCTTCTGTTTTGTTCGTTTTTACTCTTTAGATTCCACTCGTAAGTGAAATTATATGGTTCTGTATTTGTCTCTCTCTTTTTGACGTATTTCACTTAGCATAATACATTCTAGGTCTATCCATGCTGTAAAAAATGGTAAGGTTTCATTCTTTTTAAGGCTGAGTAATTTTTCATTATATATGTATATATATGCGTATATATGTATATGTATATATGTAAATATATAAAATACATATATACCCCCACTTTTTCTTTCCCCACTTGTTTATTGATGGGCACTTGGGTTGCTTTCATAGCTTGGCTATTACAAATAAAGCTGCAGTGGACATCGGGATGCATGTATCCTTTCAGACCGGTGTTCTGGGTTCCTTTGGATACTTGCCCGGAAGTGGAATTGCTGAGTCATGAGGCGGCTCCATTTTTATTTTTGGAGGAAGCTCCACGCTGCTTCCCACAGAGGCGGCGCCAGCCCGCATTCCCACGGACAGTGCATGAGGGTTCCCTTTTCTCTACAGCTTCACCGATACTTGTTTGGTTTTTTAAAATATTTATTCATCAGAGCCATTCTGACAGGTGTGAAGTGATATCTCACTGTGGTTTTAATTTGCATTTCTCTGATGAGTAGTGAGGTTGAGCATCCTTTCATATGTATATTGGCCATCTGGGTGTCCTCGTTGAAGAAGTGCCTATTCAGGTCCTCTGTCCACCCCCCCTTTTTAAAAAAGATTTTATTTATTTATTTTTAGAGAGAGAGGAAGAAAGGGAGGAAGAGAGGGAGGGACACATCGATGTGAGAGAGAAGCATTGATCAGTTGCCTCTGGCATGCGCAACCCTGGGGGGACCAAACCCACTACCCAGGCATGTGCCCTGACCAGGAATGCAACCGGCGACCTTTCATTGTGTGGGACGACACCCAGCCAACTGACCCACCCTGGTCAGGGCCTCTGTCCACTTTGTAATTGGATCGGTGTGTTTTTATTATTGTGTTGAGTTGTCTGTGTTCTTTATAAAATATGAATATGCAATATGAAATATGAATATTTATAAAATATGAATATGAGGATATGAATATTTATAGGATGTATCATTGGGGACTATCTTCTTCCATTCAGTAGCCTTTTTTCACTTTGTTGGTGGTTTTCTTTGCTGTGCAAAATCTTTTTCATTTGTAGTAGGCTTGTTTGCTTATTTTTTCTCTTGTTTTCCTTAGTCAAGGAAATATATCAGAAAAAATACTGCTAAGAGAAATGTCAAAGATTTTACTGCCTATGTTTTCTTCTAGGAGTTTTATGGTTTCAAGTCTGACATTTAAGTCTTTAATCAATTTAGAGTTTATTCTTGTATAGGGCCTAAGAAGGTGGTCTAGTTTCTTTTTCTTTCTTTCTTTTTTTTTGGGGGGGCATGTATCTGTCCAATTTTCTCAACACCATTTTTTGAATAGAGTCTTTACTGAGTCATATGTTCTTGCTTCCTTTGTCAAATACTAATTGAGCATATAGGCATGGGTTTATTTCTGGGTGCTCTGTTCAGTTTCATTGATCTATGTGTCCATTTTTAATGCCAGTACCATGCTGTTTTGATTCCCATAGTTTTGTAGTATAGTTTGATATCAGGTAGGGAGATACCTCCAACTTTGTTCCTTTTTTCTCAAGATCATTGTGGCTATTCAGGGCCTTCTGTGGTTCTGTGACAAACGCCATTGGTGTTTGGACAGGAAGTGCGCTGACTTTATTGATGCCTTTGGGTAGCGAGGACATTTTACCAATGTCAGTTCTTCCCCTCCTTGAACATGGTATCTGCTCCCCCTCATTTGTATCTTCTTCTATTTCTTTCTTCGATGTCTTCCAGGCACAGAACTTTTACTTCCTTGGTTAAATTTATTCCTAGGCATTTTATTTTTCTACATTGTTTTTAAGACATAATCCTATTGCACACACAATAGAGTATAGGATAGTGTGAACATAACATGTTTATGCCCTTGGGAAGCCAAAACATTCGTGTGACTTACTTTATTGCAGAATTTGCTTTATTGTCATGATCTGAAACCACACCTGAGGTATCTCCAGGGTACACCCACATACGACCCTCTTCAGGACGGCCCCTGTGGTTTCCACGGGCTACAGTTACGCCTGCCCTCACCCCAGGCACCTCCTGCTACTGGAAAAGATCTACCCTCTGTGTCCTCTTTGGCAATGAAACATTGGTTGGGGGAGGGCCGGGTGCATAACAGGGTCCCCTTCTTAGCCTGCGTCTGCCCCCTCTTCCCCACTCCCTACTCTACCAGCACTGACCTGGCCCCACCCGCCCCACCTCCAGAGCCCCCAGCTTTTCCGTCCTCAGGTGCTAATGCTCCTTTTTCTTTCCTGGCTACCCGGAAGTGCTGCCCATGTGGGGCCTGGCGTTCATCCTGGTCTTCACCACCCTCGCCTTACTCCCGGCCCTGCGCTTCTGCGGCCTGTATGGGTACAGGTAAGGGGACTCCGTGACGGGTGGGGGCAGGCACACCCAAGACCCCAGGGGCCACAGGGATCCCAAAACTGATTGGACCAGTCTCTGCCACCCACTCCCTGAGGGTTCTCAGACAAATCTTGCCCTCTCCTTGGGCCTCAGTTTCCCCTCTGACTATGAGCATGGGCAGCTGCCCTGAGGTCTCTGGTGGCTCTCACCTCCCTGCTGTCTTTCCAGGCTGAACCGGAAGTGGGAGGAGAAAATCCCCAACCCCAGTAAGAGCCACCTGTTCCAGGTAGGACCTGGCTGTGAGGGCAGCTGGGGCGGTGAGCGCTCCTCTGCACCAGTGCCAGTGTACTCATGCCCACTCCTCCTTCCCTCCCTGGGGGGCCTGGAAAGTGGGGCATAGGTGGCCGGGAGGGGCCTGGAAAACTCTAGAGCAAGGCCAGCACCTGCAAGTTCATCCCTGAAGACCCCTGGGCCCCCCATATACACAGGTGCCCTGCCTCCAGGGGCCCACGTGGAGCAGGAGAGAGCTGAGTGTGGGGATGCTGGGAGGGCAAAGTTGGGCCTAGGAAGGAGCTAGTTTTACTGAGGGTGGGTGGGAGGCAGAATGGGTCCCCAAGGACAGGAGAGCAGAGCTGAGCTTTGAGGGATCTGGGTGGTGCCATGTGGGAAGGTCACTGTAGGCAGAAGGCATGTGGGGAAGAGACGGGACCACATCATGAGGGACGGAGGTGGGGGGACGATGAGGATGGGGGCCCATCACAGGAGGCCGAGAGGACCACAGAGTGGAGGAACTGCTTGGTCAGGCAGGGCCAGCTCTGCGTGGGGGTGGGGGGGTTTCAAGGCCAGAGTGGGCAGTACCCCCCAGATGAGCAGCCTCACCTGAACAGGGACCCTGTCCTTCAGCGCTGGAGTGGAGGACCCCAGCGAAGTCCCAGCCCGTCTCTGGCCTCTCCTCCCAGTGTCAGAAGGCCATGTCTGGCCCTGACCATGCTGAGATTTCTCCTGTGTCTGAGGGCTGCCCCAATCCCCCATCACCCCACAGCCCTCCCCCACCATCACCGTCTCGAGGCCCCACCCCCAGAGGCACAAACGTCCCTCTCTTCCAGAACGGGAGTGCAGGGCTCCGGCTCCCAGACAGCAAGTACATCCTCACCGGCAGGAGCCCCTTGCACAAGGGGCTGTGGGACAGCCCCTTCCCTGGGCTGGAGGGGTGAGTGTCTGGGCCTGGGATCCCAGGGAGGTGGGAGGGTGGCCCCAGTGTGCACCTCGGAGGCTCAGAGGAGGTGGCCTCTGGCCTGCGGCTCCATGTGAAGAGGTCCAGGGAGGTGGCTTGCCCAAAAGCAAGGGGCCTCCCCTCTGGATGGCTGGAAGAGCTTCCTGATGCCTAGGCTAGCAAGAGCCATAGCTCAGGTCGGACGGATAAGCTCTCCGTGCCCTGCTCCCCGCACTGCCCTGCTCCACGCACAGCTCGGCCGCATGGGGTGACCAAGGAGCTGTGAATCCTTCTGGTCAGCACCTGCACCGCCAGCTCTCCACTAACCCTCAGGAGAGGGCGCTGCACACTGGGGAGGAGGAGCGTGGGCAGGACTGGGCCGGCACAGGCTGGGCACTGGCCTGGGCCCTTGGTGGGGAGAGGGAAGCACCTGAGAGAGGAAGCCGTGGATCCAGAGCATGGAGGCTGCAGGGCCAGGTCCACAGGGGGATGGAAGGAACGTGCAGTTTCCTGCTCCGGGTTCCGTCCCCCACGCCCCACAGCCCCGGCCCTGCTCTGGCCTCTGAGAACCCTGCTGGTCCCAGACCTTCCAGTGCCCTGTCCCCCACAGCCCCTCCTGGGAACTGAGGTGTCTGCCCAGGGCAGGCCCAACATCTCCGTGCCTGTCCCTCCCGCAGGGTGGCCCCTGTGGACTGCGTGCACAGCGAGGTGTCACATCTTACTACAGAGGACCCTAACCATGCCCGGGACTCACCGTCTGAGTCTGAAACAACTCCAGCCGCCTCAGACCCACCTACCAAGCCTCCCCCGAGCCCCCAGCCCTGCCTGCCGGCCACCTCAAGCAGGCTTGAGAAGAAGGTTTCTGGCTTTGACTTCAATGGCCCCTACCTGGGCCCACCCCACAGCGTGTCCCTGCCTGAACTTGTGGACCCGGAGGTGCTCCCACAGACGGGCGTGAGCCACAGGCCGCCGTCCTCAGGGTCACTGGAGTACATGTGCCTGCCCGAAGGGGAGCAGGTGCGGCTGGTCCCGCTGGCCCAGGTGCTGGGACAGGGCCAGGCAGCCGGGGGAGCGGGGGGAGGACCCCACCCCGGGGCTGAGAGGGGGAGCCCCTCCCTGGAGGCAGGGACCGACCCTGCCCCCACTGCACCTGCGCTCACAATCGGGGATCAGGGCGTGAAGGGCGGCCCCATGGTTCTGTCCAGTGGGGCTGGGGGCCCCGAGGGGGGCACCGTGGTCTCTGATTACGTCAGCACTGCGGATCTGGCACTCGCCCCACCCACAGGGGCACCGACTGCCCCCTGGGTGCCCCCTCTGGGCCTCGCCTCAGACCAGAACCACAGCCTCCCTCCTGGACTGGCCGGCCGGCCCCCTGAAGCCCCGGCCCCCATGACGTCAGTGTTTGACAGCTATGTGGAGCTCCCTTCGGCCATGGGCCAGACCCCTAAGCCCCCTCCGGGCAGTCCTGCCCGTCCCATAGCCAGCAGCCCCATCCTGAGCCCAAAGGAGCCCAGGGTAGATGTGACCCCGGTCTCCCCACACCCTGAGGGGCTCCTGGTCCTGCAGCAGGTCGGTGATTACTGCTTCCTCCCTGGTGTCGGGTCTGGCGCCCTCTCACCCCAAAGCAAGTCCCCTTCGCCCGGACCCTGTCCTGAGATCAGGGACCTGGACCAGGGCTTCCAGGGCAAGAAGCCCCCGTGTCAGGCCATTCCCCAGGTGCCCGCCATTCAGCTCTTCAAAGCCCTGAAGCAGCAGGACTACCTGTCCCTGCCCCCCTGGGACGTGGGCAGGCCTGGGGAGGTGTGCTGAGACCCTGGGGACGCGGGTGGAAGGAGAGTGCCTTCCCTCCCGCCTGCCTTTCTCTCGCCAGCCTCGGGTTTTTTCTGCCCTCATTTCTACAAAGCCACGGAAAGGAGACCAGAAAAATGAGTGAACCACCTAACTTCTCCCTTGGCCTTTAGCAAGGTCAAGCTTCTCTCTCCCCCCGCTGACACACACACACACACACACACACACACACAGTTTTCTTTCAAGTTCACCTATTTTTAGGTTCTGAATTATTAGAACATTCCATACACACTCATTTCATAAGCCCTCGTTTTCTTTATTACCAGGCTTTTGCTCATTTCTTCTTTCTCTTTTCCCTGCTTTATTATTAGAGTGAGTTTGAGGTCCCAGCTAGCCATGTTCTGAGAGGTCACGGCCCAGTCAGGGCCTATTCTGAGGCAGGCGGGGCTGCTGTGTAGGAGGCCCCGTGTCCGCAGCCCGTTTCCGGCAGGCGCCAACGCCAGTTCCCAGGCCAGGTGCGGGGGAGGGGGGCACGGGGCCGGGAGCCTTGGGGGCCGGGGGCTTGGCCAAGCAGCAGAGGACCGCACCTGCCTTCCACCTGCCTTCCACCTGCCTTCATCAGGCACCGCAGCCCCAGATGTGGGGGCCAAGCACCAATCTGTCAATCCAAGAAATGGGCGTGGTAAGGGGGCGTGCACAGGAAGAACCGTTCTGAGCTCGAGGGACGCCTGGCAGGTCTCAGCTAGGCTGCGGAGAGGATTGGGGCCGCAGGACCTGCACGGGGGACGGCCACCAACCTGTGCAGTGGGCCATACTGCTTCCTGGCGGACTTCCTGCACCCCGGCTGGAGGGCCGGAAAAGTCAGGAGGAGAGGGGCGTCCAGAACCCACGTCTGCTGTCGGCAAGTTGGAAGAACTGCTCAGCCAGGGGTTATAGTCCAAACGGCTGCAATGCCCATTGGCCACAGCCAAGTTCAAGGGGCTCGTGGCCTACGTCTAGGCCTACGAGGCGGTCACGGTTCTTTTCAATCTTTGCCTTCCTGATAGGCAAAACTGATGGCATTAAATTGTTTTAATTTTCATTAGCTGATAACTTTCAAGTTTGCACGTACTTATACAATTCATGGGCCTTGGTATTTTTTTTTTACTGGGCTGCGCTCAGGAAGGACTTGGTTCTGCCAGGTGTTTGTCTTCTGCTGATGAAGATTTTAAAGCTGTTACGTACTGGCTTCCACGCACGGTGCCGACTGGTTTTCCTGGTGTGGGGTTTGCCTTTGAGTGTGTTCGTGGGGCTTGTGGGTGCCCACAAAGCAGAGTTCCCTGCTCCGTCTCCCCGGGGAACGCCAGCAGGGATCCAAGGTCAGTGTCAAATTTACAAAGGCCTTCCCCACTTCAAAAGTGCATTTGTCCTAATTTATTTTTTTCTAGTTCTTTCTGTATTGCAGCCTTTTCGTGTAGAACGTTCATTCTTTTGGAATGCACACAGGTGAACTAGAGAGCGGGCCTTCTGCTGTCTCCCAGCGAGTGGCCCAGGGGTCTTTGCATTATCGGTTGAATCGCCTGTTCTTCGTCCACGTATGTGAAATGCCGCTTCTGTGATAACGTCCCTGTATGTGCTTAGTCCGTTTCTAGGCTTTCGACTTTATTACGTTGTTCTCTGGATGGCACCTGCCACTTTGATTGGTCTTTCCAGCTTTATAACGTGTTTTAACGTGTGGTAAAACAAGCGTTCTTATTACTGTTTGTTCACAAATCCCTGTTCATCACAGCAGTGTTTGTGGTCGAAGAAAATTATAAACGACTTGAGTATTTCACCAGTAGTGAAATTACTAGCAACGCTTTTTGTACATTCTAAAGTAGAAACCTGTGTTACAAATGAGTGAGGTGGACCTACCTCTATCAGAAGGAAGTCCAAGATATTAATTCCAAAATGTTCGGACGTTGTTACCTGAAAAAAAATTGCAATAAAGTGTTTTTTTATTATAAAACCAAGCTCTAAACTTACGTGGCCGTGCCAGAGTGGCTGGGGAAGGGCGCAACTTGAAACCTCAGGTGCACTAGGAAGGCTGAGTTTGGGGAGAGTCGAGAGGAGAACGGAAATGCTGCCCCGGACAGAGAGAGAAGCGGGGAGCTGCTGGGACGACCAGGAGGGAGTGGGGGAAGGAGGCGAAGGGAGGGGGATATAAAGGGCATACTCGTGCTAAAGAAAATTGTTGTCTTCTGAAATGCAAATTGAACTGGATGTCCTGTGTTCGCTCCCTGATGGGAGGGAAGGCCCAAGCCAGAGACTGACTTCCCCGTAAAGACAGCGGAGAGCGACCGAGAGCTGATTGCTGGCAGGCGCTGCCCCATTGGTTCAGCAGGATCGGCTCCTGTGATGTCCACGGTCTTTGTCCTGCCCTTTTGTGAGTGAGGGAACTGAGGCACAGAGAGGTTCCACAGCTTGTCCCAGGTCAGCCAGCCGGTAGGTAGGTGGCGAGCAGCTGCCTGGGAGTCTGGGCTCAGGTCTTTCCAAGAGGTCCTTGGAAAGGAAGTCACCGCAGTGACGCCCGGCACAGAACATCATAGCCCTCACTTGGCTGGTGTTGGCGGAAGTCACTTTTATTCCCCTCAGTTCCTCTTCTGCCCTGCACCTTCCCACGAGGTCCTGGTGTCCTCGGTGTTCACGACCACCCCCGACCTGGTTAATAACCTCTTTGCTTGGCTGTCTGCACACACCTGGCGCAGAGGTGGCACTGAGGACTGTGTGGAATGAGTGAGTGACTGGGTGAACAAGTGAATGAATGAACGAATGAATGAGTGACTCCTTGAGGACCGAGACTCCAGAGCCCACACCCCGTCCGGCCTGCCGGCAAAGGACTGGACACATGCTTTGGGGAGCCCCGCCTGCCGATACATCGAGCCAGAAGCAGAGTGCAGACCACGGGGAGCCCTGATGTTGAGAACTCAGGCGTCAGAACCGCTTTTTCCCTGCCTTTTTCCTGGACCGGGAAAGAGGGCCGGGAGGAGGAGAGAAGGGGCGGGGAACTGCTGGCGTTCTCTGCCTGAGGGTTCTTTGACTCCTTCCCGCAGAAAGGGCACGCCTGGCCAGGAAGGACGTAGAACACCTCTCCCTGGCGGGGAAGCTCCTGGCCTGAGGGCAGGAGCGGGGCTCAGCCTGGCGGTGGGGTGCACCCGAGGCCCCAGTGTGGGGCCCACTGCTCACCGTGCTACCCCCGTGGCCACCACGAACGTGCCTTCCCTGCCGGGGCAGGGTGCAGCCCAGCCTCCAGCCTCCCCGAGTGACAGGAGCCGACCCCTGGCCAGGCTGCGGTGAAGGGGTAAATGAAAAGTGCAACACAAGAAGTTATCGAAGCAAAACCTCTTTTTTTCTCTTGCTGCTTTTAAGATTTTCTTTTTATCATTAACTTTTGGCATTTTATTTATTTTTTAATATACTTTATTAATTATGCTATTACAGTTGTCCCATTCCCCCCCTTCACTCCCCTCCACCCTGCACACCCTGTCCCACCCACATTCCCCCCTTTAGTTCATGTCCATGTGTCATAAGTTCTTTAGCGTCTACATTTCCCCTACTATTCTCACCCTCCCCCTGTCTATTT
>JAPYXV010004652.1:0-11181 GCA_028533065.1 Trachops cirrhosus
TGTAGTAAAATGACAGCAAACTCACAATTATTGGCAACCACACCTGAAACAAAAACAAGAAGAAACTAAGCAAACAACTAGAACAGGAACAGACACACAGAAATGAAGATCACATGGAGGGTTAGCAACAAGGAAGTGGGAGGAGGAGGGGGGGAAAGTATGAAGAATAAGTAGCATAGAGGGTAGATAGAAAATAGACGGGGAGGGCAAGAATAGAAGGGGGGGAAATGTAGAAGCTAAAGAACTTAGGACACGTGGACATGAACTAAAGGGGGGGAGTGGGAGAGGGTGTTCAGGGTGGAGGGGAACAAGGGGGGATAATAGGACAAATGTAATAGCATTATCAATAAAATATGTTTAAAAAAAAAAAAAAAAGAATACCACATAAAGCCCTAGCTGGTGTGGCTTATTGGATTGAGCACCAGCCTGAGAACCAAAGGGTTACTGGTTTGATTCCCAGTCAGGGCACATGCCTAGGTTGCAGGCCAGGTCCCCAGTGCGGGGCGCACTAGAAAGGCAACCACACGCTGATGGGTTTCTCTCCCTCTTTTTCTCCTTCCCCTCCTCTCTCTAAAAATAAATAAATAAAATCTTTAAAAAAAAAGAATACACAAAAACAAGACATAGGACTCTATGTTTAGAAATTAGTAAATTTTCATTCGGAGAAATAAACCCAACCTGTATTAAGTTTAAAAGAATTTTAGCAACTTTTAGGATAGCAAGTTGCCCTAGAACTAATATTTCCTTATAATAAAACCCATGTCCAATTTTAAAATTTCTTCTACAGATACATGGACACTGACTATTTTATACCACTCCCTCATTCTCAAGTTCTTCTGAGAGACTCAATGTAATATGTGTGTGTGTGTCCTCCAGTAAGACACATTTCTATCAGAAGCAGAAAAGATGTTGTAAAACAGAACAAAAAAATCATACAGAGAACCAACAACAAAAAAACTTTTCAAAATGAATTTGGTAAATTTTTGAAGAGAATATTCCACGTGAAAAAAGCACAGTAAGAAGGGCATTTTCATACTCGGTGGGTAAATAATTTGGTGAAACCTTTCCAGAAAGCAATTTTACAATGTATACAAAAATCTTCAAAATGTCCCTGTCTTTAAGCCAGTGATTCAATTTCTAGATATTTACCCTAAAGAGATCATCAAAAATGCCCTACCTGGTGTGGCTCACTGGATTAAGTGCTAACTTGAGAATCAAAGGGTCACTAGTTCAATTCCCAGTTCAGAGCACAAACTTGGGCTGCAGGCCAGGTCCCCCGCACTGGGTGGTGCATGAGAGGCAACCACACATCAACATTTCTCTCCCTCTCTCCCCCTCCCCCACTCCCTAAAAATAAATAAATAAAATCTAAAAAAAAAGAAATAAAAAATATGAATAAAATTTACAATAAAAGCAAACAGTGTTTACTGTGTATCTGGCTCTGTTGAAGTTTTACAAATATAGTAATCTTCAAACTAACCCTACAAAGTAGGTAGTTAGTATTCCCCACTTACAGATAAAAAGCACTAAAGTACAGGGAGGATTAATAACTTGAATAAGGTCACAGAGCTTGTGAACAGTTGAGCCAGGATTTGAACCCAGGCCATTCAGCTCCAAAGTTGACCCTCTTTAAATTACAATACTACCTGGACTCACTCTTTAAAGAGGCCCAATACAATGATACTTTCCAGAGTAAAAGAGCTGGAAACAAACACTAACAACTGGATGACGGCTGACAAAATTGCTATAGTCATTCATTAAATTAATAGTGAGCAGCATTAAAACATTTTTAAAGAATTACCGACATTGATAAATACTTCTGAAATTCTACATGAGAAAGAACAAATTTCAAACAATGTATGTATCATGATACCAAACAAAAAACATATATTAATACACACATTGAGAGAGCTACAGAAGACATAGGTACATACAAATCTCAATTTTCTATGAAAATAAAATCTTAAATGCCAAACACAATAGTTATAAAATATAATGCATACAAACTGAAAAGTAAAAACTTCACTACTGAATATAAAACTAACGATCTTCCAGACACAGGAAAGTACATATCACAGGACTGTTAGAACATGAAATTATAACAACATTACTTACTCTTTTTATCTGATGAGCTACTAAAATCTACACCACCAAGACCTTCGCTGCCTGCAGCTGAAGTAGCTGCTGTGGTTCCCAAAGTCAAACTTAAAGGATTCTGTCCAAGACCTACAAATAAACCAAACATCTATTTATAAAGTTCACTGGAAGTCTTTATAGTGATTTCGTCTTCAGACTACAGCATTCAAATGCTTTTAAGTTGGATCCCAGATTTTCTGAATATTTAATTTAGAAAAATAACAAGAAACAGGCCTAGAGCACACTCTGGACAAAGTCATAGTCTTGCTTGCGATCAACAGTACTTGTACTTTGGAGGATATGAGTTTTCTTTACTAAAAGGATCAGAATATATGTTAATTTGGTATATGTGGACAGTCTTATTTCTTGCTTGTAAACCTTCTCTACAAAAGCAGTTTTAGTTTGTACGTTTTCAGGTGAATACATCTTGTCTTCAATTATGATTTGGAATTACATACTTTTAAAATAGTCTAGTAATGAATGTGTTAACTCAAAAGGTGAAGTTAATATGTAATTTTACAACATATATATCTATCAAATCATGTACATTTTAAAAATCTTCTAATTTTGTCAATTATACCTCAATACAGCTGAGGGAAAATAAACACCTAGTATGAATTTATAAAAATTTAGTATAATATAAAGCAAACAGTTTTACTATTAATAAAATTTGAAGAACTGATAACTGGAAGTCTCACTATTGAAACATCAAAATTTCATACTTTCAAGATCTTTTCATAAAACTTTTTTAAAAAAAGTAGACTTCATTTCTTTAAATCCTACTTCACTGACAAAAGGAACTAACGGGGCTAGACTACAGTTAATTTTAAGTCATTAACACATACTTGTGAGTAGTAAAATTTCAAAGATCTTGGGCTGATAAATCATGTAAGTCCATATATTTCCAAACTGACACAACTGTGGGGTTTTTTTTTTAAGACAAGATGCTATTTACTTTAAAAACAGAGAAAACAATGGGATGTACTGATAAGAGCATGGGATAACTGAAAACTGAATTTAAATCCTGGCAATGTACAAAAACATGTAGCTAAATAAATAACTTATTAAGTTTGAAAAATCATTGGCACCCTTAGGTTAATATAACTAACCTAACAGTCAAATTAATGCTTGACTATTGTGTCGTGAGCCTAAGAAAAATCAGAATAAACCTAAAAATGCAATAATAAAACACAAAAACAACATTCTACCTCCTCTATTTATTATTTTTGTGTCTTACGCTCATAGGAATCTTTGGGAAAAAATGTTTAAATATCTATCCTGCAAAGAAATATATATTAGAGCCATCTAGTGATTTGGTTATTGGAAGACATTTGGAATACCTACAAAGTAATACAATAATGACAAAGTATTTGAAAGATCAATGAAATTTGAATATTAGAAGTTTCTACAGGTTACCTTGACCTTTTTTCCCCTTCCACCAACCTAGAATTACTCTATTAAATTTAGTATTAGAGGACACAAACAAAAAAAAAACTTTTACAGAGATCATCAAGTCATATTCCTTCATCTCTCCCATACAACCAAGAATTAGACACATATTAGATACTCTGAAATAGCAATTATAAATTATTTATCAAAAATTCTATGATTTCAACATGTATCAACCATTCCCAATATGTAAATTGTTAAAAAGAAATTCTTGATGTTACATTGCTATGCAAGGTAATTATATAACCTCTTCAAATAAAAGGGAAGCTTTTCTCACTCCCACAGAGCTCCACTGGCTTTCCCATATTGGTATTAGCTATAGCCAGTATTCAAAACATCTGTAGAATCCTTAATATGAAGCTAATCTCAAAATAAGCATGAAATGAGAAATCAACCCAAAATATAAAATATTAATTCAGTGTCTTTGCCAGGTGAATTGATACTTTAGTATTGCCTGACTATAATAAAATTATTTAATATTGTTATCTTACAACCTTGCTTTTGAAGCATGCCAATACCCTTTCCTGAAGTCTGTAACTGAACGTAATTCCTAGGCACAGGGCTTAAAATGTCCATGTCTTACAATGACTATAGACACTAAATGATCCAAGACTATTCAACTGCTATTTTTTACAAAGACAAGTTTCTCTAGAAACTTTACTGACTCCTCAAACAGGCCCCTCTTCATTGCTTTATCTAGTCAGTCAACACTGAGAAACAGGAAAATTTATTTCTAAAATACAGCTAAAATGTCCAATTATGCATGAAAAATGTTATAATTGTTTTCATACTGAAAGGAAAACATACAGGTTAATGAGACAAAGCAAACTGGTGAAAATGCCAAAATAAATTGAAAAATAAATATTTACTATTTCTGGAGAGTAAATACCATCAATTACCTGATGTTGCTGTGTTTGTACTCTGGAAAAGTGAGCCTCCCAAACCAGCTAAGGCTCCGCCTAAAGAAAGGCCTGTTGATGCAGTCGTGGTTGTGGCTGATGTTCCACCTAGATTATTTAGACTAAATCCTGTGGATGCTATAAAAAGTGAGATTGTAAGCCTCAAAAGGAAACACTGTTTCTACAATACCACAGAAAATACAAAACACTTTATTAAAAAAACTGATGGCCATTATTAAATTGGCTCTTGGGAAAAACTACTCAATTAAGATAAAATTAATATATACTTATGAATAAAGAGAAAATCTGTGACAGAAAAAAGGACTTTGGGTAATAATATTGGGTTGGCCAAAAAGTTTGTTTAGTTTTTCTGTACAATGGCTCTAGTAGTGCTTAGTTGTCTTTAACTTCATTTGAAACAATTTCGTTAAATTGTATTGTGACAACTGTCATATCAAAGTATATTTTAAAAAGAATCAAAATTGGTGAATTTTCGTGTAGCCATCTTAATATTGAAGATAGAAGAAAATACGCAACATTTTTGGTATATTATGCTTTATTTCAAGAAAGGTAAAAATGCAAAAAACAAAAGATTTGTGCAGTGTGTGGAGAAGGTGCTATGACTGATAGACTGTATCGAAAGTGGTTTGCCAAGTTTCTTGGTACTACTGACATTGTGGCCATAAATTCTTTGCTGAGGGGCTCTCTTATGCATTGGAAGATGTTTAGCAGCACCCCTGGCCTCTACCCACTAGAAGCCAATAGTGGGAGATACCAGACATACTCAAAATATCCAAATCAATACAGTTATTGGTGAAAATGAAAACTGTGTCTTTTATTTTACAGAAAATACCACATAGACTTTTTGGCCTACCCAACAGAATGGCTTCTGGTAACTAATTTCACACAGTAATAAAGGGTTTTCAGCCCAGGCCACCAACTCCACCTTCAAATCTGAATGAGTTTAAGCCAGGCAATGTTTATGCAAACTCTTTATCCTTCCCTATCACCAAATGTCCCTTAAAAACAAGGTAGATATTAATGCTTTTACATTTTATTTCTCTCATCCTTTCCTGTGCTTTGCTCTCCGGAAATAGAGACCAACTTCCAAGACGACCTCTGCTGCTTTAATGCCCAATGCTTATCTTTTTTATAAATCAGTAACATAATAGGTCAAAACTGCTGAATGATTTAAATAAAAAATTTCCCAAATTGAAATTATCTTTAATAAAGGTGGATATCTATATATACTAACCAAATAAAATTAAATTTTAACCATAAAATGTGATTTTTTTTCATTCTGCCTCACCTGCTGGAGTTGATGTCAGAGCAGATGAAAGAGTAAGACCACTAGCTGAGGTAGAAGTAATAGGCAGAGCGAATGGTGTGGCAGATGCTGCAGGTTTACTGAATCCTAAACTGAAACCTGTTGTAGATGCAGATGTAGTGGTTGGCGTTCCTGTTTCAAAAAGAAAAAAATTCCTTATTTTACCGTAACTGTATATGTATTATACCGGTCAATCAGGATCCCTAAAAGTTAGTGACGCCACTTTTTGTAGATAGAACAAGGATGTACTTGTGTATGTATGAGAGAAAATTATAAAAGTTGGGACCACATCATGGTAAATACTGAAAAGATTACCATATGAGTTAAGAAAAGCAAAAGAAAATTCAATCATTGTGATAATACTGAAATTCAATTTTAATTCTATTGCTAGATTAACCTTCAACAGCATTTATCCTTCCTTTCCTTTGTACTCAGCAGAAAAATGGCCCCTTTCCTCCAAGACTACTTAAATGCCCATTCTCTCTTTTTAATTAAAATTTTTTTTAATTGTTGTTCAAGTAGTTTTCTGCCTTTTCCCCCCATCCCAGCCCACCCCTCCAGCCCTCCCCACCTCCCTCCTGTTTCCATGTCCTTTATACTTGTTCCTGCAAACCCTTCCCTTTTCCCCTGAAATTCCCTCCCCTCTCCCCTCTGGTCACTGTCAGCCTGTTCTCAATTTCAGTGTCTTTGGTTATATTTTGCTTGTTTGTTTGTTTGTTGATTAGGTTCCTGTTAAAGGTGAGACCATATGATATTTGTCTTTCACGACCTGGCTTATTTTGCTTAGCATAATGCTTAAAAATCTTCTTTGTTCTGCCTTCTGTTTGTGAGTGCCCAGCCCCTCATGGTACTGCTCCTTTCAGTTCACTTTTGTAGATCTCCTTCCCCTCTTCACTTCTTAAATGATACTCCCTATGGTTCACTTCCTGCTCCCTTTCCTAAAAGATCTCACCTTCTTTCAGAAATTCAGCTGTAGGTACATGGCTAAATCTACACCTATCCGAGTTAAATTAGCTAACTCTACCTGAATGTCCCTTTGGACCCCTACATCTCTTCCTATAAAAAAATCTAAACCCCTGTGATCAATTCAGTTGTTCAAGGCAGAAACCACAATTATCTTTGACATCCGTTCTCTCCATTGCATTCTATTAGTCACAAATCCTGTTGTTTCTACTCCAGAGATATCCCAGGAATACAAGCATCCTTAAAACCTTACTTCAGGCAATCTCTCTCTCTCAAGAACTATTACAACAGCCTCTCAATTTGTTTCTCTGTTATCAGCCTCCTCTAGCCTATAATCTCTTCTTAGAAATACGTTACTTCAAAAAAGAAAGAGAAAACAAAGGAGAGACAACAACAAAATACCCTGGTGACTGATTCCCCCCTGGCATTAGGTTCCCATTAGCTCTCCACTGTCTCTAAATTACAATCTAAAGAGTTGGCATTCAATCATCTTTCCCATCTGGCCCACTGCTCCTCAAATCTCTCCCTATAAACTCCTACCTCTGCATCCTAGACTCTAAGAAGAAAGTATTTTTCCTATTTCCCTGGATCTTTTTATGATTGGGCCTTTGTACTTTCCATTCCTCTATCTAGAATGTTTCCTGCCCCCAAAATGAACTCCTATTCTCTTCTTCCTCTGCTTTCCTTGGTGCCTTTCACACATCTGATAAAGCATTTATCAGATTACACAGGAATATAGTATTATACCTGCTTATTCCCTTCACCTCACAACAGACCGAATGTCTTGCTCATGAACTCAGCAGTTTCTGATATCAACAGCTAATACTAAATGTTCAAGGCATTACATATACCGAAGGCCATAGACTTAGGAAGTAGTAGCTGCTCAAAAATTTAAATGAAGAAAAGCATGAATGGCTTACAGTTTGGCTTTTCCTAAAAGCACCAAGGGAATAAAAGTCACAAATTATCCTTCTGGACTGACCTTACCACAAATGGAAGTTCCGGCCAGAGTACAGTACTTTGAAATCATGTATTAGTTCTACAATCTCAGAAAATAAGAGGATTCAGTTGCTTACCCTTGTAGCCAATTCTGTCCAAAATTTTAGTGGTAAACATGTGTTTTCTATTGACAATAGTAAGTAGCAGGCAAGTAAAGAAAGCTCACTGATCTTTATTTCAATCTTTAATTTAATTTTAATTGAGGTTTCTCAATGTCCTTTGATTTCCTTTCACATTATTTACTTCCATCCAGATTCAAGGCAGGCTATAACCCTAGTTACTCACATTCCCTTTGGCATATCGCTATAGAAAACAAAGATGTTTTTGAGCTGGAAGGTAACCCAAAAACTTGTTATAGTCCAATGTCCTCATTTTATAAATAACTAAAAGCTGCCAGATGTTCCAATGACTAAGGCCTCAGAACTAATTAGAGGTGCAACCAGTGCTTAATTCCAAGACACGTGGCCTACACTTTGGTGTTTTTTTCCATTAAAAGGACTCAAATGACTGAAAAATGTATTATCAAATACACTTCCACAGAAAAATCATATCTGAATTAAAAAAGGACTATATAGTCAGTTTGTTAAAAAAATATTCAAATACTGAAACGTTCTTTGATAGTTAGCATCAGTGATCTACATTCAGCTCCTTACGTGCTTTCCTCTAAACCCCAGCTCTGGGGAATATTAGGAAAGGAGAAGGCAGAAAACCACAGATCTGGGATCTTTTCTCTAAAGTTCTTACTAAGAATTAATCCTGTAGTTATAATTGTTGCTATTCCTGGGTACAAAAAGTGAAATAAAATGTAATCATTACTGGAAGGTGGCATTCTTTTAGTTTGTCACAAGGGCAAGATTTGACATCACAGAATCACCCTCAGGAAGAAAGAACACTGCCAATAAGACCAATACACATTATAATTTCTTCTTTTACCACACCACTAACTGATGTAAACATTCTTCCTATAGCACTGATTTTCATATGACAAGCTATATATAATTTAATTAATTGGGAAATAAGATTTATAAAATCAAAACAATTATTGCTTATAACAAAATTAGACAAGAAAGAAAAAAAGCCACTCCAAGGCAAACCCTGGCACACAGCTGAAGCGCACTCACTCCCTGGTCTCATATTTCCTCCTGCAGTTCTTTCATTTCCTATGTGTGGTTGTGAAGTGTTGCAATCAATGCTGAAAGGTCATTGCAAAAGGTGCTAATAGGCTCTGATGGTAGAGAATAAAGGGTAAGTGAGGAAGTGACTCCAGTGAAACATATTTTTAGCCTGTAATGACAAAGTACTTGTAGTATTAAAAAAACACATTACTAAAATGTACACCAGAATACTTTGTACTCTTGCCCTTTTCCCAGTGAAACAATTGTCTTAATACAACAATTTAAAACATCTCGTAAGAATGTAAATTACACTGTTATAGCAAAATAGGATGTTAACTATTCCATATATGCTAAATTAATTAATGGCCAAATTGGTAAACTTATCATTATCTACACTGAAGTAAAACAATGCATTATCTAATCTATTACAAAAATTTAAAGAGATATCACTTCTTTAATTCTTTAAATGTATGTGTGTTTTCCTTCCTTATGCTAATCATAGCTAATGACTGAGCCTATCATATATTTTTCATCTTAGTATTTTTACCATTTTTTAAGACTACCACCAATGACAATACTTGTAAAGAGAGGAGATATAGTACAGAACTTGACCTACTCCCTGAAAATGTGACAATCTTCTTACCTGTACTTGTTCCTCCTAGCGTGAACCCAGTGGCAGGTTTAGCTCCAAAGAGCCCGGTTCCAAAACCACCTGAAGGAGCAGATGTAGTTGCTGGAGTCACGGTGCTTCCAAGAGTTCCAAAATTGAGGCCCACAGAAGGGTTGCTTGTTTATAAAAAACACAAAATGAAGTCTACTAGAGCCAATATTTACTTAAGAAAAATGAAAATTAACTCTTCAAGGTTAATTATTTTTTCATTCATATGTAATATGTTAAATGAAAACATATTAGGATACAAAAAGAACGAATCCCCATAGGATAAAAAAGGAACTAATAATTTGAACCAAGTTTAAATATTTTTCAGTTATCTTTAAAAATAAATCCACACATAAAACTAGTCGTTAAAAAATATCAACTTTCAAGTAAAGCATAATCTACAGCAATTAAGACTTCGTATCCCAAGTCATCACAAATAAGACCATACACATTCTTCTTTCACCAGTTTTTGTTTGAAAGCAAGCATATATTATAATGGCCATAAGGAAAAGCTTGAATGTGGATCATTTTCCTTTTGAACTACTCATGCACAGTTCACGTTGCCAAATTCATTTGTTCTTCTTCAGTTACTAGTATAAAGAAAAGTACGGACTGCCAGCCAAGACAGAGGCGTAAGTAGACACACTGTGCCTCCTCGCACAACCAAGATAGGGACAACAACAATATAGAAGCAAAATAACAACCAAAACTGACAGAAAATTGAAGTGTATGGAAGTCGGACACCCAAGGATTTAAAAACAGACACATGCATCCAGACCGGTATGAGGGGCAGAGTCGGGCCGGGCGAGGGACACAGAGCAGAGAGCACAGCAACCGGGGCAGTGCGCAAGACCGCAGCGGGCAGACCCTGGGCGCACAAGCAGCCGTAGCTGGCAGGCCCCGGCTGGGGGGTGGCGAGAGGCAGACCCAGCAAGGCGGCCATTGTAAAGCAAGGCACTGCGTGCAACTCAGGGTTCCAGCACCGGGAAATAGAAATTTAGGGCACTGATTGAAAAGGAAAGGCCCACCCACATGGGAATTGGCACCAGGGGGGGCTCAGTTAGCTCGCGGAAAGCAGCGGAAGGGTCTGAGGTCCAACAGAGAGCGGAGCAAGCATCATTATTCCTTCTCGGACCCCGCCCCCACATACAGCATCACAACCTGGAGACTGGGGTGCCCCGCCCTGGTGAACACCTAAGGCCCCGCCCCTCACTACAGGTGCTTGACAAGACCAAAAATACAAAAAACAAAAACAAAAAAAAACAGCAAAGAGATGGCTCAAACAGAAGAACAATTGAAAGCCCCAGAACCCATCCTTTTAAGCAACCAAGAGATAGCCAACCTATCAGATGAACAGTTCAAAGCACTGGTGATCAGGATGCTCACAGAATTGGTTGATTTTGGTCGCAAACTAGATGAAAAAATGAAGGCTACAATAAGTTTAATGAAGAAAAATGCACAGCGAACCAATAGTGACGGAATGAAAGATGGGTCTCACATCAATGGAGTGGACCAGAAGGAAGAAAAATACATACAGTCAGAAAAGAATGAAGAAACAAGAATTCAAAGAAATGAGGAGAGGCTTAGGAACCTCCAGGACATCTTTAAATGTTCCAACATCCAAATTTTAGGGGT
>JAPYXV010004653.1:0-11181 GCA_028533065.1 Trachops cirrhosus
CTAAAGAAAACAGTATTAAAATAAAAAGAGAACCAACTGTATGGGAAAACATATTCGCCAATGATACCTCAGACAAGGGTTTAATCTCCAAAATATATAAAGAACTTACTCGACTCCACTCAAAGAAGACAAGAAACCCAATTAAAAAATGGGCAAAGGACTTAAACAGGCATTTCTCTAAGGAGGACACGCAGAGGATCCAGAAACACATGTGCATTTATTCTTGTCACCAGCCACAACAAAGTGAAACTCTGCTAGCCGGAGTCCACCACACTTTCTCCAGAGAATATCTTATGTGATTTACACTCCAAAGGCTGATAATGCATAAGGTCACTGAGACCACCCTCCATCTACTTCACCTCTTTCCATCTGTCCCATATAGGTCTTTTTTTGAAGAGTCCTTCCTCAGTAAGTTATGTGTGTCTGCCCCTACGTCCATGATTTTCTGATCTGTATCTGGTCCAGATGTGCAAGAAGCTTCTAGGCTATAGCTTCCCCCGTGTTCCTCTTCATTCCAAAAATAATTTATCCATAACCTCTCCTCCCAACACACATGCAGCAGTGACACAGAGCCACGATAACTGCATTCCCTGAGAGCAGTAATGCAGACACCTTTGGAGTCACTGGCTCATAGCAGCACTGAAATCCATCTGAACAAGTCCCCCTAATTCCAGACAGGGAGTGTTCTCTGATGATGGCCAAATTCTGCTACCTGGGAGTTGTTTTCTTAATCCATTGTTCCCCACATCACTTGGCTAAGCAAGCCCTCTGAAAGTTTTCTCCTTTCCCATGAAAATGGACCATGCATGTTCGGACTAAGCAGGTTTCCAACCTGTTTCTGCCTACAGACAGTTGACAGCTCGGAGCCTGCCTCTCAGTTTTAACTGTCTCAGGTGCTCATTGTCCAAAGCCGGTGGTCCTTTGGCCAGGACAACTCTCAACATCATTGTTAATATTCAGTCAATTTCTATGTTCCAAAGTAACATCCAGTGTTATTTCTGAGACTCAGCCCTGTCTGTTTTTGGCATGGTGGGCTGCTGTGGGATAACACTTAGATTCTTCAAAGCCCTTTATCCAGTTAAGGAAGACTATGAACGTGGTCTTGAGTAATTCTGAACACTTAACAGATTTTCTTACAAAGCCTTGATTTGATCTTTACTTTAACACATTTCTTTGAGAAATCTTTGAAGACTGGAGAGAGTGGAAATGAGAAAAGTTTTTTCTCCTCTCAAGTCTGCAGTCCCGAGTCCTCTGTATTTCTTAGAAATTCTGTGTGTATACAGAAGTTTCTTTACTTATTTTTTCTTACAGAACATTATCATTCTCAGTTGGAAGAATTCAATTGACTCTTTCAGCAATCTAACTAGTTACCTCCTTGTCTGCATCAAAAGTCCATTAAATAAATTTTCTAACTGCTAGCATATCTAACTCATAATTTTTGCCATTTTTTTAAATGTCAGTACGTAGCTTGGGTTGCCATTTTGAGATTCCAATGCAACTTCTTTTTCTGTGTTTCCAGTGTTTTTTAAAACTTTTCAAAAATTAAATTTATTGGGATAACATTGGTTAATAACATTATATAAATAGCAGGTGACAACTTTATAATACATTTGTAAACTCTATTTTGTGATTACTAAAATTTGGGAACATAACATGTTTTGGAATATAAAAATACTAGACAATGTTTTCTGTACTTCATTAAATAAGATGAAACATAGTGCATGAGAGAGAAAAATATTATTTTTCATATGTACACAGATATCTGGGTCTGCAAAGTCACTCTTCTCTGAAATGTGTTCTCAAGCATTAGCCATAGTTCGGGCCCAACATGTAAAAAGCTCTACATAGCTCTATACATTTGGCAGATGAACACCTGTTCAGATCTTTCATTTTTAATGAGAAATAACTTGCTTTTAAGCATGAAATTTAATTACTTGTTATAATAAAAGTAATGATTGCATTATCTGTTCATCACATTTTCTTGACTATTTCTTAGATATCAAGGCACATTTGTATTAAAATCAAATATAGTCATTGGCAGATTTAACAATTTATCAAGCATTGCCCTACTTTGTAAACTAATTAGAAGAAAGATATAAATTAAAATTTATGAAGCTAAACATTGATTGCATTATTTTCTAATAATTAAAAATATTAATATTATATTTTATCCATTGTATATTATATAGCCTAATATTCTAAGAGTCTCTATAAACATGATAAACTAAGCCTATTGCATACATAAATATGTATATTTACATATATAAATATGATAAATTAAGTCCATTGATAAATTAAACCCAATATTCGAAGTCTTTGTAAATGATATTTAAATTTTTCTTTTGCCAGTAGAGTGTGAGCCCCATAAAGGATGGAAGTATCTCTGCTTAAATGACGTACCTCAGTCCTATAGTCTGGCATATATTAGGTGCTCAATATGTCCTTCTCAAAATAAATACTATATACATTTTAATTCTAAGTAAAATATCAATTATATTGTGACATCTTAAATATAAATTTAGTTATGTAATAAAATATAGGCTTAAAAAATTGAAGTTAGCTTCTGTGTGTATATATATTGATATAGTATTTAGGTTACACTATTCTGTTGACCAATTTAAGACACCCATCAACAGTGGGTAATTTCACTTTTCAAATGTATGTTTCTGTTTCAGTAAATATGTTTAATTGATGGAGAATGATAAGGTCAGAGGAAAGAAAATTATGAAAATAGATAAATTATATTTTCAGGTCTCTTAGGAAATTATGATATGAAAAGCAACTCCTATCTTTTCCCAGAAAGGCAGAAAATGTTTTTAATTTTAATAATGTTTTATTAGTAATATTAGGTAGGAAATTGTATTTATTACATGGTTTAATAATTGCCAGTTAGTTCAAATATTGGAGAGATGGAGTTTAAGAACTTAATTATCTAAAATATTCATTTAAATTGAATTTCTGAAAAGACTATCCCAGGAGAATGAATGAACAACTAAAGTTTTCATAAACCAGGACACTTTTAATTTAAAAGATATAACACTTAATACATGAAAAACAATGTATTGCCTTGGCCATTGGGTTGGTTGTTGGAGCATCATCCCAAACACAGAGAGGTTGCAGATTCAATTCCCAGTTAGGGCAGTTACCTAGGTTCAATCCCTGGTCAGGGCACATACAGGAGGCAGCCAATGGATGTTTCTCTCTTCTCTCTCACATTGATGTCTCTCTCTCTCTCCCCCTCCCTCCCTCCTTCCACCCTTACCTTTATCTCTAAAATCAATGGAAATATCCTCAGGTTAGGATTAGAATAAAATGATGTATTAAGTGTACTTCATTGCATTTTAATATTTCCTAAGGCATAAAAGTGTCAGCCTTTTGAATATGTTTTGATACTTCTAAGGCTGTAGGTATGCTTTATAACAAGGCAAACTGCATTATGTCAGTATCATGGGAATTAAGTTTTAATTTGCCTTTTAACTTTCCCTTCTCATAAATTGCTTTTAGCAAATGGAAACTTAATAAACAGTGATTTATGAGCCTTTTATGAAATCCTCTGTATAGCAGATTATTTATAAATTTATAATAGCTTAAATTTGTTCTAGATAACTTATTAATGAACTGTGAGAGATTAAAGGCTTATAGATCTGCCACTTGATCAACTATCATTTTAGTAGAAAAACTTGGTTTAATAAGTATTGTATTTAAACATCATACTCAGTTTAAAGATTATCTTTGTCTATAGTTGCATTGCTCTTACATATTATTCCTTGGGATTCTGTGTACTTTAAATATTTTTTGAAGAGAATAATTAGAATTATAAATTAGTAAGAAAAGAAATAATATTTTATAGTTAAATTAAGGTGGTACACAACTCATGTTTGTAAATGTTATCCTTATCACTTAACATAATGAATAATTAAAGTAGTTCTTAAATCAACTGTTAGGTAATTTAAGCTGTAAGTGTATCTAGCAAAGGGGAGATTAGAAGTAGGAGCTGAGTGTATCTGAGGTGTCCCGTATCCAGAAGCTTACATTGAATGTTTCAAATATGTGATTGCACACAACATTCTAATGACAATCCTGACCACAACTGAGCTGTGGCAGTGAGGAAAAATGACCAGATCTTTAATGCTACACTTAAAGGATGTCATCTGTTTTTCATGTTACCTGAAGATTTACCCCATATAGCAATATATATGATAGCATTGCCTGTAAAATATCACCTTCAATTTATTGTTAACATCTATATCTATATCATCTATATCTATATCTATAATATTTATATTAATATTTTAATCCTCAC
Organism: Trachops cirrhosus; assembly: GCA_028533065.1. Classification (NCBI taxonomy): domain Eukaryota; kingdom Metazoa; phylum Chordata; class Mammalia; order Chiroptera; family Phyllostomidae; genus Trachops; species Trachops cirrhosus. Next base: position 4,304 of record JAPYXV010004653.1, read on the forward strand.
CCAAGGATATGTTTGTTGATTTGAGAGAGAAAAGAAGGGGAGAGGGAGGGAGGGAAGGAGGGAGAAGGAAGAGAGAGAGTGGGGGGGGAGAGAGAGAAACATCAATTTGTTGCCTCCCATATGCTCCCTGACAAGGGACTGAACACAGGGGATACAGCCTTTCGGTGTACGGAACAATGTTCCAACCCACTAAGCCACCTGGCCAGGGCAATGTATATAAATATATATTTACAATAATATATTATAAATAATATATAATACATTAAATTATATAATGTATATGATTTAATATATACTCATACTTAATTACATAATTATATATACTCATGTTTAGTTATTATATACTCATATTTAATACATACTCATACTTAATTATATATAATTTGATTATATATGCACATTAAATTATATAATGTGTATTATTTAATATATACTCATATTTAATTATATATAATTATATATTATATTGTAAATTATATAAGTATATAATTTAATGTATATTTCATTTGTAATCAAAAATGTATTTTCACAGTTTCACCAGCAGTTGTAAGAAATCATACAGAGATTCATGTTACCCTTTACCCACTTTCTCCCAGTGGTAACATTTTGTAAAATGATGCAGTGCAGTATCACAACCAGGACCCTGACCCTGACGCAGCCGAGGTACAGAACATTTCCATCATCATAAAGATCCTTCAAATTGCCCTTTTACAGACACATCCACTCTCCTTTGTTCTCATTCCTTTCTAACTTAACCTTTGAAAACCACTAATCTATTCTCCATTTCTGAAATTCCGTGGTCTCAGAAATGTTTTCTAAATGTAACCTTTGGAGAGTGGCTTTTTCTACCCCAAATAATTCCTTACTGATTTATTTGTTTTTGCCTGAATTGATAGTGGATCCTCTATATTGCTGAGTAGTCTTACATGGTATGGATATAACAGTTTATTTAACAACGCACCTATTGAAGAAAATGCAGGTCATTTCCAGTTTGGGGCTATTACAAATAAAGTTGCATAAACATTTGTATACAGGTTTCTTTGTGAACAGTTTTTTTTAAATATTGCTGAACTTAATATTTCTGGGCTTTGTTTTGTTTTTAGTCATAAATTCCTTGGGATTTTTCTAGGTAAAAAGTCATGCTATCTGCAAACAAGAATAGTTTTATACCTTCATTTCTGATATTATGTCTTTTCTTTCCTTATTGCACTGGCTAGAAGTTTTATCTCTATGTTGAATGAGAAGGCGAGACTGGACATCTTTGCCTTGTTCTTGATCTTACAGTGAAAGTCATGTAGTCCTTCAGCAATAGGTATCATGTTAGTTACAGATTGTTTTTTTGCAGATGTTCTTCATAAAGTTGAGAAAGTTCTCTATTTGGGAGTTCTATAGTGAATGAGTGATGAATTTTGTCAAAGCCTTTTCTGCATCAACTGATATGAGTGTGTGTTTTCCCCCTTCACCTGTTAATATAGTGGATTACATTGTTTTTTGAATATTTAAGCAGCCTTGCATCCCTAAAAGGAGACTCACGTGGTCATAATGTAGAATTATTTCTTTGTATAATGAGGAATCTATTTGATTATGTTTTACTAAAGGTTTTTTCATTTATATTCATTGGAGATACTGGTTTATAAAAGGGTTTGTTTTCATTTTTTGTACCTTGTTTTTCTGATTTCATATCAGAAAACTAGGTACAAACTAGCTTCATAAAATTGATAATTTTTTTCTCATCTTCTATTTTCTGGAAGACATCCTGCAGTTTGAGTGTTGATTCTTCTTTAAATATTTGTAGAATTCACCAGTGGAAACCAACTAGACATACAGAGATATTCATAGTATCTATTTTTTAATCTTTATTATATTTTTTCCATTACCATTAATCCCCTTATACTCCCTCTTCCCCCAGCAATCACCACACTGTTGTCCATGTCCATGAGTCATTTTTTTCCCTTTTGCTCAACCCCTCCACCCCCTACCTACCCTCCCCCCACTAGCTGCAGTATTATCTATTTCATGTTAGGTAATGTCTACTTAGCATTTTTGGAGGGATATGTATGTAGTATTATTACTCATGGTATTCCCTTATTTTCCTTTGAGAGCTGCAAGGTCTGTTGCACTAGCACCTTTTCATTCCAAATTTATTATTTGTATCTTCTGTCTTTTTTCTTTGTCAATCATGATAGAAACTTGTGAATGTTGTTGGTCTTCTCAAAAATATAATCTTAGTTTCACTTATTTTTCTCTATTGTTTTACTGGTTTCAATTTCAGTAATTTCTACTCTTTGTTTTCCTGTCACTTGCTTATTTCAACTTTTTTAAGTTCTTGAGGTGGGAGCTTGAATGAGTGATTTGAGACTTTTACTCCTTTCTGATTAGGGCATTTAGTGTCATAAATTTCCCTCTCAGTTCTGCTTTAGCTGAGTCCCACAGATTTTGATGTTTTATTTTTATTTAATCCAGTTCAATGTATTTTTCTAATTTTCCTTAAGCCTTTCTTTCTTGACCCATGTATTATTTAGAAGTACATGGTCTAGTTTCCACATGTTTGGAGAACTTCCTATTATCTTTCTGCTATTGATTTCCAGTGTGGTTGGAAAATATACTCTATATGATTTCAAAACTTTAAAATTTATATTAGGTGTGCTTTTATGGCCCAGGATATGGTCTACATATATGTTCCATGAACACTTGAAAAGAATTTGTCGTCTCCTGCTATTGCATGGAGTAGCCTTTAAATGTTGACTAGATCCTATTGGTTGTTGGGGTTCTCAAATTCTATACTCTGCCTGAGTTTCTGGTTAGTTATTTTATTAATTGTTGACACAGGAATGGTTAAGTCCTTGTTTATTTCTCCATTTCGTTCTACCAATATTTGGTTCATATGTTTTGAAGCTCTGTTATTCCATGCAAACACTTTAGGATTGACACATTTGCTCTGTGGATTAACTTTCAAGCATTATGTTTTGTCTCTGTCTGTTTTGGAAAATTTGCCTTTAATTTCTTATGGACTTTGATGATGTGAATATTAGATCTTTTGATATCATCCCATAAATTCCCTAAGGATCAAATCCTTAGTTTTTCAAGTCTATAATTTTTTTGTTCAAATTTAGTACTTTCTATCTTTCTGTCTTCATGTTCACTGATACTTTTCTCCTACCCTCACCAGTCTACTCTTGTTCTTGTCTACTGAGCTTTTTTTTTTCAGTTACCATATTTTTCTGTTGCAAAGTTTGATCTTAGTTATATCTTCTGTTCATTTGTTGACACTTTTTGTTTCTTTGGTGAGACTTTCTATATTTTTTATCTGTTTCAAATGTATTCACCAAAAACTGATCATTGAATTTTTTTCTTTTTTGATGGTTGCTTTAAAATGTGTAATAATTGTAATATCTCTGTCACTTTGGTATTGTCATTTGTTCATATTTTTATTCAGTTTGAGATTGTTCTATTTCTTGCCATGACGTAATTTTCTGTTGAAATGTGGATATTTTCAGTATAGTATTACAAGATTCAGGATCTTATTTAAACCTTTTTTTTTAGTTGGCTTCCCATGATACCAATGTCAGGGGAATTGGAAACACTGATTCATTACTGCCAAGTAGAAAGTCAGTTTCCTCACTCAGCTGCCATTAATGGGAGACTTCTAGTTGCTTTTTGATGGGTGTGAGAATGTCAGCTCCATATTAGTCCTCCCCCTAAACCTCTTGGGTTGATAAGCATAGAAACATGTCTTAATTGCTCCCCACATGGATTCCACTGACATCATGAGGAAAGAGTAGTAGCTTTGTTCACACTGGTGGAAAGGAAAGTCCTGACTCTCCACTACATCTCTTCTTACTACACCCTAGGGCAATGGTGAGGGTGGAGCTACAGGTTTTCATTTTGGTCTCCACTAACTCCGCAGGAAGGAGGGGGCATCATTACTTCATGGCAGAGATGAAAGTCCACTTGCCTAGTCAGTCTTCCTAACACCACCCCAGTGGGAGTTGGGGTGCCTTATTACAGCCATGCAAAGGCAGAAGTCTAGGCTGTCTTCTCAGCATTCGGTGGTACAAATGCATGTGGTTTGTCTGTGCTGTTTGGTGGAGTAGAGCAATTATTGTTTAAAAGTTTTCTGGTATTGCCGAGTTTTCCCTTTACTGGTCTCCTTCTGACTCTTTTGTCTACACTTATTGGTATTTCCAGTTTGATCATTTCTTTAATTCTAAGCCTGAAATATGTGAGGCAAAGCAAACAGACATACAGACAAACAAAAAAATCCACAGTGAACTCACCTCAGTGTTGTTCCTTGGAATTCAAATTTTGAATCAATTGCCATTTTCTTTACCTTTTGAGCCTCCTTGTATTTGTATTTGAGGAATACTCCATCTTCCCAAAACCAGAATGAATATTTTGAAAGAAAAAAAAATGTGCGTGTGTGTATGTATCTCCACAAATAAGGCTTTCCTGAAATTTTCTACCTTTTAAACTTACAGTTATTACAAGGCTTACTCCCAGAAGTGAAGAGGGGGTAGCTAGTGATGATACAAATAGATCTATTGGTATATTTTGGTTGATTTATTGTGTTAAACCGTTGATTCTAAGGGGGAAGAAAGACATTGTTGATTCTTTTACACAGACAAAAAAAATTATTTCCTTTTCTATAACTCTTTTATTTCCTTTTTCTTATGTCTCTTTCTATATTAGGACATGTGTTTTAGTCTTGACAATCATAAATCATTAGTAGAAAGAATTAAGATGTTTCTTTGCATATAATATACAAATTCTTAATTCCAAGGGCAAGTAGGAGGCTCTTTACATGGTTGAGACAGAAGGGAGGTAAAAGGTCTTTTTGATGTATTTTTACCTCTCAAGTTGAAAAGAAAGTACAAAACATAGGGTAATCATACCCTACTTTTTCAAGACTCTGGGGAGACCACCTTATAGAAAGTCTCATAGTAATAGCAGTGGCCACTGCAAAGCAGATATAAAGAGTGCTAGAAGTAGTTCCATTGTGCTTTACTAAAAGGTACAGATTTTTCCTTTTGCTCTCAGTTGGAATGGTAAGTGAGAATTGACAGCCAGTGAGCTTGGAATGGGGCAGCAGCAGCAAGTGGTAAGAGATGCAGTGGTAAGAGATGCAGATGCAGTGGTAGAGCTGTGACAAAGGTGAGGTATTGATAACTAATCCAGAGGCCAGATGGAGAATATGAATGAGATTCAGACGTTCACCAGTGTGAGCTAGAGTTGAAGTAGAGCTGTGTTGGTGGAGGGAAGAAGCTGTACTTGACTCCAATAAGTGGACTTGAGAAGTGAAACCTAGGAGTGCATCCAGTCTATGTGAAAAAATCTCACTTCCATGAGAGCTAGTGAGAAATCAGAGGCAGAGCAAAAGAATTGTTCAGCTTGGGCACAATTTCCCATTGTATTTCCTTATATCCAAAGTTCAATCTGGAGAAGTATTACACAGACAAACATTTGTGACAAGAAAACTAGTGCTTGAGTAAAATTCTCACCTAGCAATTTAACAAATATTTATCCACACAAGGCTGAAATAAACCAACCTAAATGAGAACAAACTGGTATAATTTTAAAAGGCAATTTTTGTTTGTTTGTATCCTGTGGGTTAAGGACTTGAGATGAATTGTTGCAAAAATAGAGGACATGGCAATAGTTGTAAATCACACACCACTCTCTCCACCCTCACATCCAACTCACATACCTGCACGAGGCATTCAATTACCATACATGCTTTGCACTGGATGGAAGAAAGTATTTAGTACTTGTAAAGTATATAAGCTACTTGTATTGGATCTTAGTATACAGCTGCCTACTTAGATGACCTTGTCAAATACTGTACAGATACTCAAAACAGCCCAACAAAGTATCTATTGTGGCACTCCAAGATCTATTGGATAGAAATATCTCTGTCCTTTAAGAGAAATTGAGCCATTTTTGAACCAGTTGTAGCTTTTAGAAAGTACTTCCTAATATGGAGCCTAAAATAATCTCCTTGTAACTTGTATAAATGGTCTTGGGTTACCTTTCAGGTGCTACTGAAAATAAGCTATCTTCTTTCAAACTTCTTTAATTGAAAATGACTGTGCTACACTGCTAGCAATGTATGACAGAGCCTGTGCTGGCTTTCCTGAATACTCTCGTTATTGTACTCTTGAGTAAGATTTATTTTGCATTTTCCACTTGAATAATGGCAGTTGGGACAAAATGCAGTATTTCTTGTGGGATCTGACCAACTCCAAAGGCAGTGAAGGTGACTATTTCTAAAGAACACTGTATCACTTGATTTATAATCTTAATCTGATGGACTTTATTTTACTTATTTCTTTTTCATAAGACTAGTAATGTATCTTGTAGAACACTGTACAGTTTTCATGCACATCATGATAGGACTGTCTTGAAAAGATAAATGAACTGAAGGGGCTCGTTGATGTCATGACAAGGGGAAGACTCCCAACTCTCACACCTGCTGTGGTGAAATTCTGTGGGCGGAGGTTGGGGGGTGCTGTGTAACAAGGAGGAACAATCAAATAAACAGATGAGTCTGGATCCTGAATGAGATTAAAAGATTGGCGTCAGTCACTGGTATCAGTCACCTTCAGAAAGGGATTCAGGGAGCGGGAGATACAATGTGTTCATGGTGGGCAATAAGAGTTAACACAGACATGAGCGTGGGTCTCCCAGAGGCATGGACATAATTAGGCGATTGGTGAGAGGTTATTAAAAAAGGGTCCTACAGGAACATCGACCAATGGAACAGAACAGAGAGCCCAGAAATAAACCCAAATCTTTATGGTCAGTTAATATTCGACAAAGGGAGCAGCTACATAAAATGGTGTCACAATAGCCTCTTCAACAAATGGTGTTGGGAGAACTGG
>JAPYXV010004654.1:0-11180 GCA_028533065.1 Trachops cirrhosus
GTCCTTTCTGCCCTGGCTGTCCATCTCTGCCCCTCCTACCAGTCTGGTTGAATGTTTCTTCTTTAACTCCTTGGTTGTCATACCTCCATACAGTTCAATTTTCTGGCAGTTCTGGTTGTTTTTGCTTTTAAATTGGTTGTTGTCCTTCTTTTGGTTGTGTGAGGATGCAAAATGTATCTACCTATGCCTCCATCTTGGCCAGAAGTTGCCCCAACTTCTTCATTTTTAACAAACTGATATAAATCCAAGTTCTGTCACCTATTTGGGAATTTAGCATCAGATATTATTCTGATATCATTCTAATGGGGATACCTTAACTTGTGTTTAATACCCCAAATCACTGAAGCATTAGGTCCACAGGACATATACTTTTCATTGACTCCCACCATGACACCTACTACCCTAGCCTGCATCGTTCCCTTGGTTTAGGTGCTTGCCTGCCTTGCTGTGGTTAGGAGAACTTTGCAAAGTATGCTTGTTTTTCTGCTCAGGCTCTTATTTCCCTAAGTGTACCACACAGTCATCCCTTCTGACGTCTGCCTCTCCAGAGCAAGCCACTTAGCACTACATATCAGTAACCTGTTTTTTAGTATTCAAGGTCTTCAACCTCTGTCTAGTATAAAGAAAATATCTATCTATATCTCTCTGTTTCTCTTGTCCATTGTGGACACATGCATAACTTGTGGCTAACACATATTTACAGGTCATGGGAGGAGAAACTTTAAGAAGCTTCTGCTTTCTGCCCTACAAAAGTACCTCAGGTAGGGAAATACTATGGCTCTGGATATTTAACTTGAATTTGTTGGAAGGTAGGAGGGGAGGCTGAATGGAAACACACAGGGAATAAAAATATCTTAATTATCTTGCTACATACTCTGATCTTGCACATTATCAACCTTTCCTTCTGCACGGGAATCTTCTTCTATTTCTAATATTTTTAATAAACAATGAAAACTGTCTTTACATCAACTCCTTCTCTGTTAAATTGATAGAACTGCTCCTAGTTCTTCATCTCACATTCCTTTTGGGACCCACTATGAACTAACTGTTCCCTACCTGTTAGATTCTATACTGTATTCCAATTCCAAAATTTGATCTTAACTTATTTCTCTTTTACTACTTTTTGATATTTGACTTTGTTGATGACCCTCTCTTTTTAAAATTCTTTTCCATTTTTGCATGTCTGAAATGACATCACTCTATTTACATTCTTCTCTAACTCATTTTCTTTTCTTTTTCCTTAACTCTTTTCTCACTTCTTCCCACAGGAAATTCCCTCTTTGTTTCTGTCTTAAAACTGGGTACGCTATCCATCAGTCAAAGAGTTGATTAATTTTATTGCTTTACCTCACAACTCTTCACTGTTGACTTCCAAATCTGGACCTCCTGGTGGCTTATCTCAGCATGCTTTCAGACCCATATGTCCATTTGCTATATTAGACAATTCCTCTTGATTGTTTTACAGTAATCTGAAATTCATCATGTCTAAAGCTTTACTGTGGGATTAAATTATAGTACCCTCATAATTTCCCTCGATGTCATCAGCATTTTCAGTTTCTACAATTTAAGGTCCCGGTCTTTTTAAATTCCTGTAGCTCTCCCACCTCCAGTTTATATGCAGTCAGTCACCAAATCCTATGATGCTTCCTTTAAAAATCACTTTTACCAGTCTTTTTTGTTTATTTCCACTCATTCCATCCTATCAAGAATGTGGACTTCTACTTAGTTTCTCCACTTTCAATTCTTCTCCTTCCTCTTTAGTAAACATTAAAGTTAAATTGTTTACCTTAAGCTTCAATTTCAGCTTGTCTGTATCTCATCCACAGATTATTTTATAACCTCCTACTTTTCATAAGATAAAAGGGATAAAACTCAAAGTCAGTCTAAATTTTAAAGCCCCCTTTATTCTCTAGTCATACTTCATTTTCTACTAATTCCTAACACAACTATTATCTGGGTTCTTTTCCCTAGAATATCCCTTGGTTACTTCCTTGCATACCTTTGTGCCTGCCATCTTCTATCTTTTCTTCTTCCTGGAATGTCAGCCCTGTCTTCTACCTCCCTGTGCATCAATGCTCAATTAAGTTCTGTCTCCCAAACCAGTGATTTTTAACCTTTTTCATCTCATTGCCCTCATAAACTAATCACCAAATTCTGCATCACACCAAAAAATAAATTTTTGCAGATCTCACAAAAATAAGTATAATTTTGATTTATTCACAGTGGACAGCTATTGTTGTCATGTTTTCATTTGACAGTCAAAGGGAAAAGAGTTCTGTGCCCCTGACTAAACAGTCAGGTATTGCATTGTTTTTAAAATTATTGTGTCACACCAATTGAAAAATCACTGTACTAGACAAAGCCTTCTAAGACTACTGCAGCCAACACCAGACCCCCTTCTATGAATTATTTTACTTAAATTCTCCATAGCTCATTTCAACATTTAACCAGTAACACCCTGACCAGTGTGGTTCAGTTGGTTATACATCATCCCACAAAGTGAAAGGTCACCAATTTGATTCCCAGTAGTGTTTTTCCTCCATTATGCCTTCAACACAATTAGAATAAAACGTTTCTGCCTCTTGTACTTAAAGATATTTCACTTACTTCATTTATAACTGCTAAATGCCAAAGACTATTTCCCCACTGAATTAATGAAAAACCTCTTATTTTAGGACCAGGCCATGACTATATTGACTACAAACTATCCTTTATGTAATAAAAATAAAAAGATAAAAAATAATTTTAAATGTACATTCTAAACTCTTGCCAAATTAAGTCTGGTATCTGATATATAAAAGTATACAACACTTATTTTCAAGAGCATTCTACCTCTTATCTCATTTGATTCTTACGTTCCAACAAAATACAGATGGCAATAATTATAACTGCTAAATGTTTGAGTACTGCATGCCAGGTACTATATTTTCACATTCATTATCTTATATATCATCTCACTTAATGTATTATGTCATTTAATCCTTCAATAGCTTTATCAGAAGATACTATTATTATCTACCTTTAACTTACGCCACATGTTTTTATATTCATGACACACATAAGTAAACTGGGGTATACGATTTCTGCAAGTTTGTATAGCTAGCTAGTCTTAGTTAACTGGGTCTCTACAGGTCTTTACTACCAATAGAAACATTCTGAGGCAATTACCTTAACTGTTTTTTGTTTTTTTTCGTGTGCTTTCTTTTTGTTCTAAATTATTATTTCCTGTAATTTAGAGTTTTAGTCCCAAAAGATTTACTTTGATCTTATGATATCATGTGCCATTTTAATCTTTTTTGACAAATTATGGTTATACTAAATAGGTTAAGAGTTTAAGCTCCAGGCAAACTAATTATTTCTAAGTCCCCAGGTCCCATAGTTTTCTTTTTTAATATTAATATTTTTATTTATTTTGTTTCATTTTTGTCTTTTCAAATTACATTTTATTGATTATGCTATTACAGTTGTCCTGATTTTTCCCCTTTTGCCCCCCTCCAGCCAGCACCCCCACTCCCTCAGGCAATCCCCTCACCATTGTTCATGTCCATGGGTCATGCATATAAATTCTTTTGCTATTCTATTTCCTATTCCATACTGTACACATCCCAATGGGTATTCTTTAACTACCTATTTGTACTTCTTAATGCCTTCACCTCTTCACACATTCTCCCTGCCCCACTCTCATGTGACAACACTCCAATAATTAACTTTTCTCTTGCTTTTAAGAGTCTCACTTTATCTTTAACCTTTGGCCTTTTAATAATAATGTGTCTTGGAGTGGGCCTCTTTGCATTCATCATAATTGGGACTCTGTGCTTCCTGGACTTGCCTGTCTATTTCCTTCATCAAATTAGGGAAGTTTTCTTTCACTATTTTTTCAAATAGATTTCCAATTTCTTGCTCTTTCTCTTCTCCTTCAGGCATCCTTTGAGGCAAATATTGGACCTCTTAAAGTTATTCCAGAGGCTGTTTATATAAAAGAATCCCTCATTTTTTTTTAGATTCTTTTTTTCTCTTGTTGTTCTGATTGGTTGTTTTTTTGCTTCCTTATGTTCCACATCATTGATTTGATTCTTGACTTCATTCATTCTACTGTTGTTTCCCTGTAAATTGTTCTTTATTTCAATTAGTGTACCCTTCATTTCTGACTGGGTCTTTTTTATGCTGCTGAGGTCCTCACTAAGTTCCTTGAGTATCCTTATAAACAGTGTTTTGAACTCTACACTTAGTAGATTGTTTATCTGCATTTTGTCTAACTTTTTCTGGAGCGTTGATCTGTTCCTTCATTAGGGCCATGTTTCTTTGTCTCCTCCTTTTGGCAGCCTCCATGTATTTGTTTCTCTGTATTAGGTAGAGCTGCTTTGGCTCCCTGCCTTGGTAGCATGACCTAATATAGTAGGTATCCTATAGGGTCCAGTGGCACAGCCTCCACAATCAACCAAGCTGGGTACTCAAGGTGTGCCCTTCATGTGGACTGAATATACCCTCCTCTTAGGGTTGAGACTTGATTGCTGTTGGAAGATCAATGGGAGGGATTATGCAGGCCAGTCAGCTGCAAGGACTGGCTGTGACCACTCACCACCAACCTCCACCCTCTGTGGAGGAGTAGCTGCGCAGGGGCAGGGTGGTGGTGCTCTGACATGGTCTGTAGCTGTCCACTAGGTGTGTTGACCCTGGTATTTCCCAGGTGGTGCAGACCAAGGTCAGCCCTTGCCTGTGTTTTGCCCAGGGTACCCTGCTTGAGCTATAAAGCAATCTGAGATGGCTACTACTTGTGCTAGTCTTGGAGATTCCCAAGTGAAGCCAAGTTGTGACTTTAATCTGGCTGTCACTAGGGTTCATTGAAGCCTTTCTTCTTAGGAAGAAAAGACCAGCCATTCTTATAGAGAAGCAGCTCTGGTGGGCCCATAAGTTGGGTGGGATAGCCATGTTGATAGAGTCTCAGATATGGCACCAGCCTACTAGCTATCTGGGGGGAGGGCTCAGCAAAGGGACAATGGCCTCTGCTCACTCCAATGCCAGACCCTTCAGTGTCTCCTTATGTACTACTGGTACCCTTTAAGTTGCCACCATGGTGGTAGAGCTCAGAGGGATTGAGTCTGAGTAGGTGAGACCATGTGTGGGTTTCTCAAGAGGAACTGCTTAGGGCTCCACAAACCTCCTCTACTGACCCAATCCCTGCTGGTTTTCACAGCCAGAAGTTGTGCGGACTTACCTTCCTGGCATGGGAATCCAGGGCTGGGGGGCCTGGTGTGGGTCTGAGACTCCTTGCTCTTGAGATATCCCTCCCAAATTTTTATACACATGGGTGTGGAATTAGGCAGTTCCCCATCTGTGCCTCTCCTACCAGTCTGGATGGATGTGGTTTCTTCAGTTTTGTAGTTGTCAGACTTCCATTCAACTTGATTTCTGACGTTCCTGGGTAATAGTTATTGTATATTTTAGCTGTAATATCAATGTGGTTGTGCGAGGAGGCAAACCATGTCACCATCTTGACTACGAGCCCCTTGTTTCATTTTTAACAAATATTACATGTAGCTACTTTTTATACTTTAAATTGTCTTTTTAATTTTTCAATTACAGTTGGCATACCATATTAAATTACCTTCATGTATAAAACTCAGTGATTTGACATTATATAATTTACTAAGTGATCATCCCAGTAAATCTTGTACCCATCTGACATCACACAGTTATTAGAATATTACTAGTTATACACCCTATGCTGTACTTTACATACCCATCACTATTCTGTAACTACAAATTTGTACTTCTTAATCCCTTCACCTGTTCACCCATCTCTCCAACCCTCTTTCCATCCGGCAACCATCCAAATGTTCTTTGTATCAATGAGTCTGTTTCTGTTCTCCTTGTTTATTTTGTTTTTTACATTCAATTGCTGATATATACGTGTTTATTGTCATTTTATTCATATTTTTATCTTTTTTTCTTTTTCTTTTTAAAGAAAACCCTTATACATTTCATGTAATACTGGTTTGGTGGTGACGAATTCCTTTAGCTTTTTCTTCTCTGGGAATCTCTTTATATAATACGTCCTTTGATTCTAAAACAACAGTTTTGCTGGGTAGAGTAATCTTAGCTGTAGGGCATTGCTTTTCATCACTCTGAGTATTTCTTGCCAGTCCCTTCTGGCCTGCAAAGTTTCTTTTGAGAAATAAGCTGACAGTCTTATGGGAGCTTCCTGTAGGTAACTAACTGCTTTAATCTTGCTACTTTTACCTTTGTCTTTAACCTTTCACATTTTAATTATGATGTGTCTTGAGTTTTGATATGGACCTCTTTGGATTTATCTTGTTTAAGACACTCTGCACTTCCTGGACTTGTATGCCTCTTTCTTTCACCAGGTTAGAGATGTTTTTGTCATTATATTTTTTACATAGTTTTTCAATTCCTTGCTCTCTCTCTCTTTTCCTTCTGCCCATACCCCCCATGATGCAAATGTTGATATGTTTGAAGTTATCCCAGAGACTTCTATACTATCCTCATTTTTTAGATTCTCTTTTATTTTGCTGCTCTAATTGAATATTTTCTGCTTCCTAAATTTCCAAATCTCTGATTTGATACTCTGCTTCATCTATTCCACTGTTGATTCCCTATAATATATTCTTCATTTCAGTTAATCTTCATTTTTGACTAGTTCTTTTCCATGTTTTCTAGGTCTATCTCTCTTTTTTTTAGTTCCTTTAATTTCATTTGCTCTTCCCCCTGAGTTTGTTGAGTATCTTCACAACCAGTGTTTGAATTCTGCATCTAGTAGATTGCTTGTCTCCATTATGTTTCATTCTTGTTCTGGAGTTTTGTTCTGTTCTTTCACTGGGACATGTTTCTTTGCTTCCTCAGTTTGGCAGCCTCCCAGTGTTTGTTTCTCCTTATTAGGTAGAGCTGCTATGTCTCCCAGGCTTGGTAAAGTGGATTTATACAGTAGATGTCCTGTAGGTTCCTGTGGTACAACCTCCCCATTCACACAAGCTAGGCACTCCAGGTGCACCTCCCAATACAGGCTGTGTTCACCCTTCTATTATAGTTAACCCTTGATTCTACTGGCATGTCAATGAGAGGGGTTTACCTCCTACTGATCAGCCACAAGGACTGGCTTTAATCACGGTGGAGGATCAGCTGTGCAGAGCCCCAGTCCATGGACCAAGACTTACTTCAGAGGGCTCTGGTGCCCACTAAGTTTGCCCTTTGAGTGTATCACTCATGAAGGTGGTTGGATGATGCTTCAGTGTGGTTTGAATCTATCCACTAGATGCTCTGGCTCTGGGACCTTCTAGGAGGTGCAGGCCAAGATCAGTCACCACATGTGTTCTGCCCTGGGCCATCAAGCCTGAGCTACAATGTGATCTGCAGATGGCTGCTACTTGTGTGGGGTGTGAAAATGCCCAGGAGAGGCCAAACCAAGGCTGGCTGCTGCTAGGTCCAGGTGTGGGGTCACTTAGCAACAGGTATGGGGCACACTGATGCCAGATTCTACCTATTTGAGAGATTTTAGGAAAATCTGAAGCATGTGCCAAGACAGGCTGTTTGTATGGAAAAGCCACTAGAAACAGCTTGAGTGGGCCCACGAGATGGGTGGGGCTGGGCCTCAGGAAATCACCAGGGTAGAGCAAACAGTGATACTCAGATATGGTGCCAGACCATTGGCTCCATTGGGGGAGGGCTCATCAAAGGAACAATGGCCCCTGCCAGAACTTTTGTCCAGGAGAAAAACACCCCTCCAGTTCTTGCCCGAATTCCAGACAACTCAGTTCCTCCCCGTATGTCCCTGGAGCCTGCTGAGCTGCTGCCCTAGCACTAGATCTCTGAGTGAACAAGCCACATAAGTCTGTATGTGGACCCTGTAATAGGATCACTTGGGCCTCCAGCAGCCCTCTGTCTCACTCAGACACAATCCCTGCTTTTTTTTTTAACAGCCAGAAGTTACGGGGACTTGTCTTCCTGGCATGGAAACCCTGTGGTGGGAGGCGGGGTGCTGAAACCTCTCGCTCTTCAGGGAAGACCTCCACAGCCAAGATACCCCTCCTGATTTTTATCCCCAACATATGGGTTGGAACGAGCCCTCTTCCTCATACCCATCCCTCCTACCAGTCTTGATGTGGCTTCTTCATTATATCTTAGTTGTAGGGCTTCTATTCAGCCAGATATCATGTGGTTCTGAGTAATGGTTGTTCTGTAATTTAGTTGTAACTCTGACATGTTTGTAGGAGGATGTAAAGTCCCCAGAACCCATAGTTTTCAATTACTCAGGCCTCTACCTCTTATCAGCTCTGCCATCTTTGGCAAATTTCTTAATATCTCGAAGTGTGAGCTCCCTCATTTATAAAATGGGGATAATTATAGTACTACTTGATTTGATTGGTACAAGAATTAAATGGGGCAAAATGTGTAAAAGCCTGATGTCCGATGTGGTGATCATGCAAAACATAATGTGTCATTATGATGAGTATTCTTTCAAGACATATCATTGATATCAAGCCATAGTATAAAGCTATAGTAATTAAAATGGTATGGTACTGGCATAAAAACAGTGATGTACATACTAATGGAACAGGATAGACAGTCCAGAAATTAACCCATGCCTATATGGTCAATTTATATCTGACAAAGGAAGCAAGAGCATACAATAGAGTAAAGACAATCTATTCAATAAATGGTGCTGGGAAAACTGGACAGATGTGTACAAAAGGTAAAAATAGACCACCTTCTTATACCACACACAAGAGTAAACTCAAAATGGATTAAAGACTTAAATGTAAGACCTGAAACCATAAAACTCCTAGAAGAAAGCATAGGCAGTAAAATGTTCTCCAACATTTCTCTTAGTAATATTTTTTTGATATTACCTCCTCAGGCAAGAGAAACAAAATAAACACATGGGACTACATCAAACTAAAATCTTTTTGCACAGCAAAGGAAACCATCAACAAAATGAAAAAACAACCTACTGAATGGGAGAACATGTTTGCCAATGATACATCTATTAAGGGATTAATATCCAAAATGTATAAAGAACTCAGACAATTTAACACCAAGAAAACAAATAATCCAATTTAAAAATGGGCAGAGAAGCGATAGACATTTCTCCAAAGAGGACCTACAGATGGTCAATAGACATATAAAAAGGTGCTGAACTAATCATCAGAGAAATGCAAATCTAAACCACAATGAGATACCACTTTACACTTGTCAGAATGGCTATCATCAATAAGTGTTCAAACAAGTATTGATGAGAATGTGGAAAAAAGGGAACCCTAGTGCATTGTTGGAGGAAATGCAGTTTGGTGCAGCCACTATGGAAAACAGTATAGTGGTTCCTCAAAATTCAAAATGGAACTGCCTTCTGACCCAGTGATTCTACTTCTGGGTATATACAAGGTCTGTCCAGAAAGTATCCAACCACGTACTATAAAAAACAGACATTTATTGAAGAAGACACAAGATACAAGAAACATTATACATAGCGCAATGATGCCTCAGTCCCCTTCAAAGTAGGCACCTTCAGATCTCACACAGTTCCCCCCATCATCATCAGCTGCCCCATCATATTTTCCTGAATCTCATCAATAATCTGAAATCTCTTCCCTTTCAAAGGTGATTTTAGTTTTGGGAAAAGGTGCAAGTTGCAGGGTGCCAAATCTGGGCAGCAGGGGGGCTAAATCATTTGGGTGATTTGATGTTTTGCCAAAAAAACTCTGCATGAGACATGATGCATGAGCCAGAGCACTATTATGATAAAGCTGCCAATCACCAGTTGTCCATAGCTGTGGCCTTCTGAATCATCCAAATAGTTTCTGTAAAGGAATGTTCAAGCTTAATGTAAAATTTCATGCAGATTTGCTGCTCTACTCACTCAGACATTTTGATTGCCATGACCACACAGTACACATGCTCACTCAACAGCATCTACTGCCCCCTCTTTCTAGTACAGTGAAGTCATCATTGTTCACATATGTACATCCCAGTCCACTCTCCTTGGGTGCCAGGTTATGATGTTACACAAGCTGTTCTCATTATATTAACAATGGCTGGACTTTTTTTGGACAAACCTCATATGATCTGAAGAAACCTGAAACACTAATTTGAAAGAATATATGCACCTCTATGGTCACTGCAGTGTTATTTACAATAGCCAAGATATGGAAGCAACCAAGTGCCAGTCGATAGATAAGTGGATAAAAAAGCAGTGGTACATACAAACAATGGAATATTACTTGGCCATAAAAAATGAAATCTTACCACTTGCAAAAGCGTGGGTTGACCTAGAGAGTATGGTGGTAAGTGAGATAAGTCAGACAGAGACGAATAAATACTATATGATTCTACTTCTATGTGGAATATGAGGAGCAAAATAAATGAACAAACAAAACAGAAACAGACTCATAGATACAGAGATCAGACTGATAGTTGCCACAGGGGTGGGTAGTTGGGAAGCTAGGTGAAAAAGGTGAAGGAATTAAGAAATACAAATTGGTAGTCACAAGATAGTCATCAGGATGTAAAGTACATCATAGGGAGAATGGCCAATAATATTGTAATAAATATTGTAATAATTATGTTGCCAGGCAGGTAATTGTAATATCTGGGGAATCACTTTGTAAAGTATATGATTGTCTAACCACTATATTGTATACCTGAAATAATATAAACAAACATTGAGTGTAAACAGTAATTTAAAATTTTTTAAAGAAAATAAAAAATATATCTTTGAATACATATTATTTGTATGTATTCAAGAATACATACTTGTTGTAAATATCAAGAATAATGTGTTATAAAAAACACGTTTATAGTGGGGAAGACAGACAAATAATTGAACAGAAGGCAAAAAAAAAAATTAAAGGAAACATTACCTGTATTATAAGCAAGCAATTCTTTTGTTATTATAATTAATTCTACACACAATTAACATTGCTAAACTAAAAATTTTAAGGATTAAACCATGGGATAGTAGAGGCTTTCAGCCAAGATGGAGGCATAGGTAGATACATTTTGCATCCTCACACAACCAAAAGAAGGACAACAACCAATTTAAAAGCAAAAACAACCAGAACTGCCAGAAAATTGAACTGTATGGAGGTATGACAACCAAGGAGTTAAAGAAGAAACATTCAACCAGACTGGTAGGAGGGGCAGAGATGGACAGCCAGGGCAGAAAGGAC
>JAPYXV010004655.1:0-11180 GCA_028533065.1 Trachops cirrhosus
TTCTCCTGCTGATCCAGTGTCACGTTATCACCGTTAGAGAGCGACCATTCTCCCCACAGTGGGCCATGAGTGAAACATACTGCTGTCCTAATTAGACCACCCTCTGCCTGGCATCAGGCCCCCAGCATGTGCTCCCTCGCTGGGGAAGAGGACCCCATTCTGCGTGGGAAACCTGACATCCCAGCTCCCAGGGCGTGGAACCCGGGAGATGAAAGGGACAGGAGGTTCTAGCTCCTGTCTGTGAGGACTATCTCTGGTACTCCCCGACTGGCAAGGACGAACACCCCCAAATTTACAGACGTTCAAACTGAGGCAGAGTGGCATGCCACTTGCCTGTGGTGACAAAGGAGGGGGCCCCAGACCTAGGAGCCGTGCCCCGGCCTGCTGCTCCTTCCACTGGGCTGCACCAGCCAGGTGCCCCCTCTCACAGCGCCTCACAAACAAGGCACTGCTGGCAGGAGAGCTGTGCAGGACCCCGCACCCATAGATGCCAACGTTTTCTAGGGGCTCCTTCTTCCCACCTATAAAATGGCTAAACAATCCCTGACGGCCACGGCGCCCCTTTCTTCTGAGATCGAAGCCCTTTGCAATCTCTCCCATTGAGTTACATCAGTGACTTTCAACATTTGTCATCTCATGGCACACAGAAATTAATTACTAAAATTCTGCAGCACCCCCCAAAAATATACTTTTTGCCATCCTGACCAAAAAATAGGTATAACTTTGATTCATTCACACCAGATGGCCACTGCTGTGTTGGCTGTCATTTTTTATTTGACAATCTACGGGGAAAAGAGGTCAGTGCCCCTGACTAAACAGTCAGGTGCTGCATGCTTTGTTTTGTTTTGTTTCCGGACAGAGAGAAAGGGACATTGATTTGCTGTCCACTTATTTATACACTCATTGGTTGCTTCTCGTATGTGCCCCGACCGGGGAATGAACTTTCAACCTTGGAGTGTGGGGCGATGCTCTAACCAACTGAGCTCCCCGGCCAGGCCAGGTGTTGCATGTTTCAAAGATTCTTGGGCTGCAGGAGGCACTCTGGTGTGCCCCAAGGATCTTTTAAAAGGGTACTGCATGTTTTAAAGATTCTGGGGGCACAGCAGAGTGCCTCCTGCAGCACACCAGTTGAAAATCGCTGACTTACGTAACCACCCTAATAAGTGGAGTGGACACAAGGCTTAATTACCCCTATTTCAGGGACGAAAGGACGCCCAGAGAGAAATGGTGAAAGTACTGTCAAATATTGCAAAAGGTCTGACAAGCCGTTTGGTATTTAAATTTCACAATCACCTTTGCCTACCTGCTCCACAGTCCCTCACTCCCCCATGGGGGAGTCAGGAGGATAGTTTAAGATAACAAGATTGCAGGTCTGAAAGCCCCAGGCCCCTGGGCCCCCGCCAGCTCCCCTACCTGACCCGCTGACAACATCAGTTGTCATCTCAAACCCCAGCAGGCAAATGCCCTGAAGAACAACACCCTGGAAGCTACGAGTGCCTTTCTTCCAGAAGTCAGAGCCGCCAGGGAGGCCGAAAGCAGCAAACACTTCTCTGGGTCCTTAATTTGGAAAAGGAGAAAGGAACAGGACAATATTTTGCCCAAGGCCCCTGCTGCTGGCAGTGTTCTTTCCCCCAGTCACCCGACGTGGCAGAAAAATCTAAACCAAAGTGTGCTACTCAAAGTGGCCACAACCCCCAGGGACCTCATGATGCAGAGAACTGGAGGTTACTGAACAGCCATCTGGGGGCCCAGAGGTCATGAACTTTTGTGTCTGGAGGCCCTGACAAGCCCAATTACCTCACACCATCCCACCCCCAGCACCGGGCCTGACCAGGAGCCCCTCCACTTACCAAGGTGCCCAGGAGGATGTTGGGTACTCGGGGTGGGGCAGTGTCTGGAGTCTGCTATTTGGAAGGAGGGGACAGGAAAGAAGGGTGAGATGAGAAGACGAAGGGAAGGAAATGGCGTGTTCACCATCGTACTCCCAGTGGCACCCAGAGAGCCCCTAACAACGTCTGCAGAAGAGCGGACAGAGGCAGGGAGGGCGAGAACCAGTCGGTCAGCTGGTGCACGTGTCATCCGGGACACAGGGATGTGAGAACAGGGCTTCTCCCACTTCCCACACCTCACTCCTTTCTTCATGCTTTTACTGATACACACACTGCTTATTCATCACTACACGCCAAGTACCACATAAGAACCCAGAGAAAGGGAGGAAGGGTAAGTGGGGGCAGAGAGGTGTAAATAAGTATTTATTGAGTTCTTACTATATGCCAGACACAGCCTTAAAATATAAAAACTGAAGCTAATTCTCCAGGAACTCAGTTTCGTTTTAGAAAGCGAAACAGTTCACGGCAGATCGTGGTGAGAGGGGGCGTCACAGCAGTGGGGGCCAGTGGAGTAAGAAGCGGGGTGGTAGACAGCTCTGAGGGCTGGGTGTGCACGCAGCCCCCAAGGCCTCACAGAAGGGGCTGCTCACACTGGGACAGGAGTCCGAGGGTGGAGGGCAGACGACAGCAGGGCCCTCGTGGGAGCCAAGAATGGGAGGAGAAGGCTAATGAGGGGGGCAGGAGGCTGCACAGCGTTCACAGGTACAGCCAAGACAACACCTCCTTTGGGGACGACACCATCAACTCAAAGGAGACCAGTCGGGGAACAAGGTGAACAGGGAAGGCAGGAGCTAACCTGTGTCCCCTCCATCATGAGAGGATAACATCATGTATCCCGAGATACCAAGCCCTGAGAGGGGGAAAAAAGGTTTCTTTTCTTTCTCTTTCTTTTTCCTTTTTGCTTTGTTTTGTTTTGTCTCCTCTGCAGCTTTCACATCCACCAGAGATCACGGAAGTCACAAACCCTGCACCCACAAGGACAAGGCAGGTGCATCAGAGGCCAAGCCTCTGGGCAGGGAGTGTCTCCCTCCGCAAAGCACGGGCTCCCGCCCAGCTCACGCACCTCCTGCAGGTAGGAGGGCAGGTCTCCAAAGGAAGCTCAAAATCTAGATCCGTGTGCCCTCTCCCCACTTTTAAATTCCAGTGGGCAATTCAAAGTTGTCAAAAACTGGGTGGCCTGTGGTTTAAACCTGAAATCAACTTGTCCTCCAAGAGAGACAGCTGCCAGGAGAGCCGATTCCGGATTCCGCAGAGAGTGGGGGAGGACAGAGCGGCCAGGTGACACATTACAGGAGCCCTGCATTCCACAGCTATGCCCCTGGGCGTGTGCAACCTGCATACTGAAAAACAAAGCTTCTGGCCACTGGCCCTTGTGCTGGCAACTCTGGATCTCAACTTCTTTCCATTACTTTGCATCTTGACTGAATCAATCTCACCTGCCTTGAACACAGGGAACGTGATCTAGAGGAAGATATGAGGCTCAAAGGAGAGGACACTGTACCCGAGTGGATTGAGGCCAGAGGCAGTATCCTTTCTTGCCCTGGGGAGGAAGGGGGAAGTGGCTGCAGAATGTCTCTGTGAGGCTGGCCAGGGCTCAAACTCAGGCAGCCTTCCAGATCCATCCTTGATGGGGTCAAGGGGAAGAGCAAGGTACTGTTGGATCAATCTCGCTCAATGAGGATCTTTGCCAGGATTGTTCAGAAACAAAAACTCAAAAACAAACAGCTTCGACTTATATCAGGTCCTTTAAAGAATAAACTCAGGAGTCGGGGGGATAAAAAAACGGAAGCAAAACACAGCATTTTCTACGTGCAAGGTGCTCAGATCAGAGTAAGGGGTGCCAGTCCTAGAGATGGTCTGTGGTGCCCCCCACCTCAAAACAGTTAAAGCCCGCTCTCCCCCCACAGAATGCAGAGGGAACAAGCACAGAATGTGGGGACAGACGCTCTGGCTTTGCACTACGGCTCCACAGTGATTTAGCTGGGTGGCCTTGATCAAGTCCCTTAGGCTATTTCCTTCTCTAGCAAACGGGCACTCCGAGGATAATGCCACGTGGGGCCTGCATGCCTCCGGTGAGCAGGGCTGTGCAGGCTCCCGGGCACTGAACAAGCATTACTAATTCTGCTTCTTGGGGGACATCTTAGGGGCGACCCCCAACACCCCCGGGGCCCAATGCTGAGTCAAGCAAAACGACTGCCACTAATGAATTCTAACACGGAACTGTGGCTGGGCCAGCGCTGCTGCCTTCTCTGGCTCCAGTCCCCTCCTCACTGTGACCAGACACCACTTCCTTGCCAGAAATTACCCTGCAAGGGGAGTTATAAAGGCCTTGGGGCTTCTTGCAAATTCCCCACATCCACCTATGGTAGCATAGGAAAGCTGTTACCATAGCAACCTGCACAGTTCAATCCCAGGGTGTTATAATCTTGGCGCCATCCCACTCCTCATGTCAAAGAACACCTGCGGTGCCAGGGCAAACTTCCTAATCCTGCTTCTTAACCAGGGCATGTTGGTTGATCCGATCCATTTTTCTTCTTCCAAAATGATTCCAGCCACCCAGCCAAGTATCAGGCTGTTGACTCACCTGACTTCACACAGGAGGCAATAACAAATCAAACATCATGCAAGCCTACGTGGCCCAAAACACCACCGAATTCACCCATCCTGCAGCTCTGAAAGGTTGGCATGTAAGCCCCAGAAGGGAGGCCTTTTCAGTGTTCAGTCTTTCAGAGGAATTTCTGGAGTTGGGGTTGGGGTTGGAAACCCCTCGCACCCCCAGTGCTAAGTGGTTAAGATAGCAGGAAAGGTGGTAGAAGGAGGTCAGGGCTTTGGAGACAAATAGCCCCCGATTTCATCCCAGCATGACCTTTCACTGGCTACTCAACCTTGGGCAAATTATTCTGCCTTTCTGCCCTGGCCAGGCAGCTCCACTGGTTGGAGCGTCGTCCTGCCCACCGAAAGGTAATTCCCAGTCAGGGCACATCCCTAGGTTGTGGGTTCAATCCCCAGTCAGGGGGCATTGGGGGGGGGGGGCAACTGATACATGTTCTCTCTCACATCGATGTTTTTTTTCCCTCTCTCTTTCCCCCTTCCTTTCTCTGTAAAATCAATAACCTTATCCTCGAGTGAGGATTTAAAAAAAATTGTTCAGCTTTTCTTATTCTGTTTCTCATTAGTAAAATGGGGCTAATCCCACCAAAATCATCAGGTTGCTGTAAGGATTTAATGAGAATTGAATGAGAATCTCTGGAGGTGCTAGAAAAAGCACCAAGCATGTACTAGGAAGCATTAATTCACACGCACCACACCTCTCACACCTTACTGTGTACAACGCTGCCTGACAGCCTTTCCGGGCACCGTCTGGGAGGGCTCTTCAGGTCCCAGAGGGAAGCCAAGGGAACACAGGTCCCCAGTGTAGGTGTGCCCATACATCTCAGGGGCACTGTACAATCTCTCAGGACAAGGCTTCTGAAGGAAACTGTCATCTGCACATAAATATTTACATAACCAACAGAATGCTCCTGATGTCCACTGAATAACTCCAACTGACCCCTCCTTCCCAGAGGCAGGCCCTCAAGTGAGAAGACTCAGGAATGATGAGCCCCATTACCATACCAAATGGGGGGGACGCTCTTATCTAATTTTTCTCCAAACTAGATACTCCTCCCAAATGACCCCCCTCTGTTTCCATCAGGGAGACAGTGGCCCCCACCCTTGACCTCTGAGGGCCAACCACCAGGTTTTATCAAGTCACTGTTGCAGTCTTTTTAGTGCCTCCATCCCTGTCCTTCCACAAACTCCAAATGCGTCTTCCCACCTCCAGGGTCTCTTCCTTCCAACTGTCTGGACTAGTTTTTTTAAACACTCTTGCCCACTCCCTCTGCCTTCCCTAAAGCCAGTCCTCTCTTCCCTCCCTCCTCCATTACCTCCCACCTATCCCTCCAGCGGGGGCAGTCAGGACACAGTGCCAGGACATGCCACCTCCATGCTCTGTTCCCACTTGGTGTAACCACTCCTGTTGTTTTTCTAATTTTCAACTTTTTTTTTTTTGAGAGAGAGAGAAAGAAACATCAATGTGAGAGAGATTGGTTTCCTCCCATACACACTCTAACCGGGGATCTAACCTGCAACCTAGGCATGTGTCCTGACCGGGGATCGAACCCACAACCTAGATATATGCCCTAAACGGGAATCGATCCTGCAACCTTTTTGGTGTATGGGACAATGCTCCAACCAACTGAGCCATCTGGCCAGGGCTCAACTTTTTTTCTAAAGGAGGACATTTTTTACTTTTTTCAAACACTACCCATTAATCCAAAACCCTCAGTGCACAGTACAAATCAGAGGCCATCCTCTGGGCAAAGGGGTAGAGGGAGAGCCCTATTACCCCTAAGCCTCAAGAGGGCTCCTCCCCAGGCGCCTTCCCAGATATGGTTTGAAAACCACTGTCCTAGCCCCTCACCTCTGCTGATCCCAACCCTCCCAGCCTGGCCACTGCCCCAGCACCCCTCCCTCTGCCCCCGCTCTACTCCCTTTCAGCTGCGATGTCTCACCCACCCAAAGGGCAGAGTGAGGAAATGCTACCTGGTACTCACAGAGTGTGGGTGGGGCAGAATGAAGTCTAGGGAGAAGGAGCAAGGAAAGCAGCACAGGTGAGCTGACACCTACCTGGAGGGTGGGCGGGCACTTTTAGGACGGAGAAGGTGCAGGAGAGAGGACAGCAGGTGGAGGGAAGGCAGAGCAGAGGCAGGGCGGCACACTGGGGGCTGACTCCTCGAGGGCAGGGGTGGAACCAGGCCTCACCACCTACCACTGCGCCCTGCCCAAACCTCTGGGCCCCGCCAGCGGAACAGCAAAGACGGCCGTGACCAGAGCTCACGTGCACAGCACTTACCACGCACAGAGCGCTGTTCCGGACACTCTCTACCTAGCAGCTCGTGTGACCCTCACAATGGACCTTTGCCACTGTATATGCCTTGGTTTTCCTCATTTGATGGACAAGAAAACTGAGCCGAAGAGAAGCTGCAGAGCCCGAATTTCACCCAAGGCAGCCTGGCTTTGGAGCCCACACTCTTCACCACTGCGCTGTTGCTCGCCTCAGTCAAGTCCATGTCCATGAAACACAGTGCCCAGCTCCGGGGACAGACTTACTCAATGGTGGTCACTGCTCCTATCTTTCAACGACACTCCTGACGCACAGGGCCTCTTGATGTTCAGAACCCAGGATAACTGTCCTCAACAAGCACTAGTGTGGTACCTACACTCCTTTACCATCCCTCAGGGTAAGGCCAAACTCCTGGGCCAGGCGCACAGAGCCCTAGAGCCCCAGATCTCCTGGCGGCACTGGGAGCAGCCCCTCCTTCCCACCCCTGCCCTGCAGGAGAAGCCCAATGACTGAAGGCTCAGAGTCTCGAACACAGACAGCCCTGAGCTCCCAGTCCCTACTGGCTGGGGAGCTGGGGCCAGTTACGTAAGCTCTCCATCCCTCGGTTTCTTCTACAGGGAAGGGTGTCTGTGAGAATGAAAGGAACGGTCACGATTCGCACCGCCGTGGCTGAGCGCATGCTCTCAGCCCACTCCTACCTCTGCAACTCAAGCACTTCCCACGTGGACGCTGAAGGAAAAGAACCTGAGAGCCCGCCGGGGATGGCATCGGTCAACAGAGCGACAGGGCTCCGGTGCCTGGATGCAACTCAGATCGATAGCATTCCGCTGCAGTCAGGATGACGGCCAAGAAACAGGTCGTTTAATTAGTAGCCGGTTCCTGAAACTTCCTGACAGTGAAGCACAACCCACCCCCTTGGCAAAGCCTCTTCCTTCTCTGGCCTGTGGCTCTGACTTGAAAAGAAAACCATCCTAGGCTGCTTCGCACCAAACTTCCACTTGTTTCTCCTTTGTCCCGACCGTTCAGGTGACTCGGGAGGGTCTCAATCTGCAGTTGTCAGTCCTCCACGCCCACCCCACGCTAATCTGCACAGAGTAAGCTGAGTTAGCAGGCTCAAACATCCCTTTAGGAAGGATCAAGATTAAGGTCAAGGCCAAAGGATACTCAGGACAAATATCTAGGAGTCTGTAGGGAACCAGTCAAGGTGCATCTGTTTAAAGCCCAAGGTGGTCACACTCACTGCTCTCACTGATGTGGGGTCACCCCAGGCCAGTATAAGGCGGGATGGCTATAGAACCCTACCGCTGCCAGTGGTGTCTGAGCCGAAAAACTTCCGGGCCCACCAGAGGCACGCCGCTGGGTTCAGGGCAATAGTGTAGCCACAGAAAATAGGAAACCAGGCCAGAGGCTCCTTCTATCTGCTCCTGGCTCCGGCAAAACTCCACGAAGGCCATTATCTACCAGGCAAGAGGTGGCAACGCCAGATGCAGCACTGAGCTCTGGTCTCGTTTTCATCCTCATGCAGGATGTGTGCTCTGAGTCAGCCTCTCCAGAGCTGCCCTCCTGTTCTAACAGACCCCGCCCCCTCCGACACCCCAGTAGCCACTAGGGAACGGTCAATCAGCGCTCCCATGTCCCTGCTTAAAACCTTCCATAGTCCCCAGTGCTTTGGAATGACATTCAAAATCGTGTGCTCCTTGGCTTGGCATACCAGGCCCTGGATCAGCTGACCCCAAGCCTCCCTTTTCAGCCAGATCTCCCTCCACTGCCCACGGGGTGCTCACCCCATCCCCACTCTTTCTGTTCTCCCTACATTCCCAGAACAAACAGCAGGCTTCCAAATCACTTGACCAATGTTCCACATCTACATTAATGATCAACACAATAGGGGCCTTGCCCTCAAGAAGTCCTGAGCTCTGCCTCCTTCCCTTTGCCCTTGCAGTTCCCTCCTCCTGGAATTTCCTTCCTATGCCTTCTCCAGCTTAAAAATGCCTGCCCATCCTTCAAATGTTAGCTCCTCTAGGAAGCATTCCTGGATCCTCCCAAAGAATTAATTCATCCTGCCCTCCATGGTGCTCTGTATGTATCACACAGCACTTACTACGTAGGAATCACCATCTTTACCCAGCAAGAACGTGAGCTCCCCAAGGGCACAGCCCATGCATGTCTCACTCACGTCTGCATGCCAGCACCCAGGTCCACGCTTAGCACACACAAGGCACTCGGTGAGTGCTAACTAGACAGGGGCTTTCGCTTTTGGCAAACAGAGGAACAGGGGCCAGACTTACTCCCCTGCCTCAAACAACTGAGAACCAGACAAATGAATGAAACCACGGTTTTCAGACAATGAGTCAGGCAGTGCACGGGGGACTCCTGAGGGAGGAAAACAAACAACTGCCCCTACAACTGCCCCAACTTACTGCCTAGAGGAAGTTTCCAAGCCCTGGCACAGGGAGGGGGAACCCAGGCAGAGCCCCACAGCCTCCTCAAGCTGGGGAGGGGAAGCTGGGAGTCCAGAGGTGCTCCAGGGGCCAGAGCTCGCAGGGCGGAATATCGGAAAGGTGAGAGCCGCACAAAGAGCGCCTGAAGTCTGCAGGGCCCCTCCGGTTTCCAGCCGAGTGCAGAGAGTAATCATCAGAATGAGAGGCCACAATCTTTAGACCTCGAATCGAGCCAAAAACCATTTGTGTCCCCACCAGCCAGAGTGGGGAAACCTCATAGTTCACGGAACATAATAAAGCACTGAAAAGGGTATTTACCTTGGTAGTACAAAAAATTAACTCTGGTCTAAAGGCTGCTTTGATCCCAGCTAATGAAACTTAAAGAATCGAACTGTTTCCAAGTACTTAAAAGTGTCCCAAAACGATGCCAAGAACAATCACAGAAATACAAAAGTATCCAACACCCGACAGGGTTAAAACCTGCGACATCTGACACGCAGTCAAAAATTAGCAAAGAAGTAATAAAAGTGACCCATAATGAGAGGGACACATAGAAACAGACTCAGAAATACAGACAACAGAATTGGAAGGCAAGGACTTTAACATGGTCATTACAACCATATTCCGTATCTGCGAGAAGCAAAAGGGTAGAGACATGGAAAACGTAAAAAAGACCAAAATCAAACTTCTAGACAGGGAAACTACAATGCCTCAGATAAAAAGTATATCCAGTGGAACTAACAGCAGTCTGGACGCAGCAGAAGAGATCAGGGAACTTGAAGAAACAGCAATAAAACTATCTGAAACAAACCACACAGAGAAGAATATTTAGGGAATACGTGAGGAGCATCAGAGAGCTGCGGAACGACCTTAAGCATCCTAATATACATGCAACTGGGGTCGCCAGGGAAAAAGAAACGAGAATAGAGAAAACATCTGAAGAATTACTATCTGACAATTTTCCAAAATTTCATGAAAGCTAAAAACCCGCAGATCCAAAAACCTCGATTAACCTAAGCACAAGAAACATGAAGAAAAACATGTACCCACACCAAGGTACAACATAATTAAAGTGTTTAAAACCAGTGATAAAAGAAAAGCAGCCAGAAGAGAAAAACATACATTATGAGTAGAACAAAAAAAGTAAGAATGACAGCAAATTACTCACAAGAAACAAAGCAAGCCAGAAGACACTGCAACTGCATCTTTAAATGTTGAAAGAAAAATAATAAATCTAGACTTCTATACCCAGAGAAAATATCTTCCGAAAACAAATGCAAAAAATACAGACTTTCTCAGGCATCCAAAAGACGAAAGAACGCTTCACCAACAGACCAGCACTACAAGCAATATTACATAAAGCCCTCAAGTCGTAAGGACCACGAAACAAACTGGAAATCTGGATTTATACGGAGGAATGAGGAGCAGCGGAAACGAGAAACATGTAAGTAAATATAAAAGATCTTTTCTCTTTCACCTCTTTACAAAATAACTGTTTAAAGCAAAAACAATAACAACGTATTGCAGGATTTATTAACAACATAGAAGTGAAATTGTGTCAATACCATTATTAAGGCCAAGGGGGATACATGAAAGCATAGTACTGTGAGATCCTTGTACTGTATGTGAAGTGGTACAATACCACTTATGGTGAACTGCGACAAGTTCAAGATGCACGCCATGAATCTTACAGCAACCACGAAAAAGCATTATAGCAAATAAACCAATAAAGAAAACAAAATGTAACCATAAAAGTGACTCCATCCCGCCCTGGCTGGTGTAGCTTAGTGGATTAAGCGCGGGCCTGTGAACCAAGAGATCACGGTTCGATTCCCAGTCAGGGCACATGCCTGGGTTGCAGGCCAGTTCCCAGTAGGGAATGCACAGGAAGCAACCATACATTGATATTTCTCTCCCTCTCTCCTTCCCTTTCCCTCTAAAGATAAATAAATAAAATCTTAAAAA
>JAPYXV010004656.1:0-11179 GCA_028533065.1 Trachops cirrhosus
AATGGACCTGCCCTTTGATCCAGCAATTCTACTGCTGGGACTATATCCTAAGAATCCTGAAACATCCATCCAAAAGAACCTGTGCACCCCAATGTTCATAGCAGCACAATTTACAATAGCTAAGTGCTGGAAACAACTTAGATGCCCATCAGTAAATGAATGGATCAAAAAACTATGGTACATTTACACAATGGAATTCTATGCAGCTGAAAGAAAGAAGGAACTCATACCCTTTGCAACAGCATGGATGGAGTTGGAAAACATTATGCTAAGCGAAATAAGCCAGGCAGTGAAAAACAAGTACCATATGATCTCGCCTTTAACAGGAACCTAAACAAGAAAACCAAGAATCAAGTAAAATATAACAAAGGACACTGAAATGGAGGACGGGATGTCAGTGACCAGAGGGGAGAGGGGAGGGAATTTCAGGGGAGAAGGGAAGGGTTTACAGGAACAAATATAGAGGACACATGAACAAAACTAGGGGTGTTGTAAAGGGGAGGGAGGAGTGGAGGAATGGGTGGGTGGGCTGGAATGGGAATAAAGGATAGAAACTATATTGAATAAACTAAAATAAAAAATTAAAAAAAATAAAAAATAAAAAAAATAAAATTAGTAACTCAAAAAAAAAGAGTTGGTAATTGGAGCAATGTGAAGAGATAAAATAAAATTTACATCATCAGTAAAAAAGAGAATGAAGAAGGCAAAATGGAATAAGAATAGGGAAACATATAGTAATAGATTTAAACAGAAAATGAAATGAAATAAAATAAAATTAGAGAAAGAAAGAAAAAGAAAATTAATAATAATTCCACTGCTGGGGTTATACCCTAAGAATCCTGAAACTCCAATTCTAAAGAACCTATGCACCCCAATATTCATAGCAGCACAATTTACAATAGCCAAATGATGGAAGCAAACTAAGTTTCCATCAGTAAAAGAGTAGATTAAAAAACTATGGTACATTTACATGAGGGAATGTTATGCAGCAGAAAGAAGAAATATCTACCCTTCACAACTGCATGGATGGAACTGGAGAGCATTATGCTAAGTGAAATAAGGCAGGCAGTCAAAGACAAATACCATATGATCTCACCTTTAATTGACAGCTATTCAACAAAAAAACAAGCAGGCAAAATACAACCAGAGACATTGAATTAAAGAACAAACTGACAGTAACAAGAGGGAAGGGGGAGGGGAATAATGTGGAAAGAAGGGAAAATGTCATCAAGGAACACATGTATGGGACCCATGGACAAAGCCAAAGGTGGAAGGATTGAGGGTGGGAGGTTGACGTGGGTGGGGCATGAGAAAGTGGTGGCAGGAGAATGGAGTCAACTGTATTTGAACAGCAACAAAAAATGCAAAAAATTTGACAAAAAATAAGAACTAAAATGGAGAAGAAGATTTACCACACTACTATCAACAACAAATGAGCTGAAATTAATGTAGGTGGGATTGGGAAAGAGGGAAAGAAGAGGAAAGAAAGAAAGAAGAAAGAAAGAAAGAAAGAAAGAAAGAAAGAAAGAAAGAAAGAAAGAAAGAAAGAAAGAAAGGAAGGAAGGAAGGAAGGAAGGAAGGAAGGAAGGAAGGAAGGAAGGAAGGAAGGAAGGAAGGGAAGAGAAAAAGAAAGAAAAGAAAGAAAGAAAGAAAGAAAGAAAGAAAGAAAAGCTTAAGAGATGTCTAGAAGAATGGTTAGTGATTTTGAGATGATAGAGGGAGAGGAAATATTAAGAGTAAAGAACGAAAACCAGGGTAAGACAGGGAAAGATTAAATTTTGAGATGAAATAAAGAGTAGGAGAGGGGAATGGTAAAATTTGAGATTTGACATACAAAATTAGTGAAGATCTAGAAATAAAATTGAAAAAATGCAACAACTACCCTATCCACAACCAATGAGCAAAGATTGCTAAAGGTGGAGAGAGAACATGTGTATTTTAAGAGGGAGAAAAAGAATGGGAGACAACCATTGACAATATCATTGGTTTTGAGAGGCTGGATGGGGGAGAAACAACGAGAGTACGGAATGGAAACAAGTTGTAGCAAGAGAAAAAACAGAGTTTAAAATAAAAATAAGAGGTAAAAATAAGGTAAAATGGGGTAAGAGAATAGAGGAGCAAAATATATAAATTGAAATAAACTATAGTGTAAAATCTAGTGACAACATGCACAAACTTGAAGGACAAGAAATGAATGTTAAAGA
This sequence comes from Trachops cirrhosus, assembly GCA_028533065.1. Taxonomy (NCBI): domain Eukaryota; kingdom Metazoa; phylum Chordata; class Mammalia; order Chiroptera; family Phyllostomidae; genus Trachops; species Trachops cirrhosus. The sequence continues at coordinate 2,205 of JAPYXV010004656.1, forward strand.
GCTATTCAGGCAAGAATATATCACAAATTATGGAGAAGAACACAGTGGATTTTGTCTCAGTAGCACCTAGTATTTATCACTATTTTTCTTTCTGGATTCACTTCTAGTGATGTCAGATGGTGACCCCTTCCTACCTTAGTTAGTGTATTTGGGACTACCATGGATCTATTGTGTTTGGCTGACTCTTTCAGTGGTTAATCTAGTCACTTTGCACTCAACAGTCAGGTTTAAGCACCATAGGGTGGGGCAGAATCCCTTCTGGGGTTGGTGCTATTGTTTCCCCTAAGGCTGCTGGTGCTGGTTGTGAGTGGTCTGCCTGAGCTAGATGGCTGTTGCAGTATGGGAGCTGACTCAGCACTAGGATCCTGGTGGCTACTACCTCAGTTCTCTCCCCAAAGTCTCCTGAGTCTCTGCTCAAGTGTCTGTAGTACACTCTGCCCCCTACCTTTGCTGGACCCCAGGGTAAGTAGATACAAATTAAAGTTTATGCATTGGCCCTTTAAACATCTCTTTGCATCTATAGCCATCAGTCTCTGGCAGAGAGCAACCCTACCACTTTTCACACCTGAATGTAATTTCTGTACTTTTTGGGCTCTGGTGTTCTAGGTTGGGTATCCCATCTTAGAGTTTAGACACAACACTTCTCGGGGGGATCCAACCAGCAGCTTAAATATCTCTCCAGCACTTCAGCTGCTACCTTGGGAGCCCAGTCAGTTCTCTCACATTTCCACAACGCTCCCTACCAATCACATTGAACTGAAGCTCATTCTTCTGTCTATCTGTGGTTATAAGGCTTCTCTCTCACTGTTTTTCAGTTGTGTGTGCTGGGTGATTTCTCCAGTTTAGTTGTAATTCCAGATTGGTCCTCAGAGGAGGTTAGTGTAACTTCCACTCACTCCTCCACCATCTTGGTGCATCTAAAATAAATATAATATTAATGTGATTTAGAAACTAAGATTTTCAGCATAAAAGAAAAAAAATAAAATTTAAGATGTTAAGTAAAACTTGACATAATCTTTGAGTTGAAAATATAGTATGAATTCATGATTTATTTATTTTTTGCCCCAAAATATTGATATCTCTTACTTCAGCCCACTGAAAAGCCCTAAGAACAAGACAGCCCAGTATCAATAGACATCCTTCATGCTCAGCTTATTTTCCTTAAATATCATTTCCTAATAAAATAATAGAAGCTCCATGGTAAAATAGCAGGTTTCAGATCTGAGACAGGAAATGTAAAAGATAAGGCTGAAATAACTTGTCACTCTTGAAATCAAATAAACTATGAAAAACTCAGGATTGTGCCAAGGGATAAAAAAGCTAACTTGCAGAAGCTCCTACTGGTCAAAGATGGGCTATTTGAATGTTAATAATAGTACTGCCATTGATTATAATATTAAATATATAAAAATGTAGGAGTTTATTATAATGTTTTAAAAAAAAACACCTTGGAACCCTGGTCAGGGAGCTTAGTTGGTTGGAGCATTGTCCCATACACTAAAGGGTTGCAGGTTCAGTCCCAAGTGGGGACACATAACTAGGTTGTGGCTTCCATCCCTGATCGGGGCACCTATGGGAGGCAACCAATTGATGTTTCTCTCTCACAATGACGTTTCCTTCTCTCTCTGTTTCTCCCTCCCTTCCTTTCTCTCTAAAATCAATAAACATATCCTTGGGCGAGAATTTTTTTTAAAAAGGTAACTCGAATTATAATTATGAGTATTAGAGATTGTTAGATGTAGACCCAGAGAAGAAAATTAATGTGAACCTTGAGAAGAAATTTACCTATGAGCCTTGAGAATGAATTACTAAGATGGACTCAGACTGCCTATGGTTAATTGAGCCTAAACTCAAAAGCTAGAGACTTAGCAGTCACTTGCTGATGGGGTCTCTAATGTACTCTCTATACCAGGAAGAACCATAGGCTGAACCCTCGGATTCCTACACTATGCCCTGCCTATATTTAGGCAGTCTGAGTCAGCCCTGCAGGGAAGTTCTTGTTCTGCCATTGCCTACTATCATTCTACAACCAGATTGTGACCTGCGTGGACCAAACCAAACTATACAATTTGGAAACCTCGTTTACGTGAAATGAGCTGTTATGGAAACTATGGGTAGGAAGTTTTTCTGTAAAAAATGGCCTCTGCTTTGTCTCTGCAGAGCACACTTCCATTTCTACTGGTGGCTGCATCTCCTAGGTTTACAAACTATTATTTGAATAAAGTTTCTCCTTTTCACTCCAGTGCTTTTTGGGTTCATTTACATAGGACATCACCTCATCATTCTGAAAATTGAAAATTAAAATGAAATAATCTAGTATATATCTTGACTTTCTTGTATCAACCACATATATATCTTGTTAACCAAAAGAGTTGGTGAAGCAAAATTTTTGTTTATATAAGAATCTAGCAAATAAACAAGTTTCTCATTTCTAAAGTGGAACATTTATAATCTATTACATAGTGCCTCAGAGTAAAGGCTCAGTAAATGTTAGCTTTTATAAATACTCTTTTGAAGAGTATAATATCTTTTTTCCTTCACCCCAGAATATGTTTATTGATTTGAGAGGAGAAAAATATTGATCGGTTGCCTCCAATTAGTGCCGTGACCTGGGATTGAACTGTTAACATAGATATGTGGCTGACCGAGAATTGAACCTGTAACTTTTGTTGGACAGGACAACACTCCAACAAAATGACCCATCTGGCCAGGGCTACAATTTCTCTTTTTGAAGATGTTATAGAGATAACACACATACTATTGAGACTATTATTAAAATTTATTTTCCTAATTACACAATGTTTGATTTCAAATTATAATATTCATTATCTAAAACCAAATTTTGTTAACAAATATTATATCCCATATTCCACTTCATATGGTTCAAGAGGAGTCAATAACAAAAATTTATTACATGACATTAAATAATTATTCCAAGGTCAGGCAAAAAAATTAACCATTTGTATGCCAACATAATCTCTCAGTTTGGGAATGAGTTCAGTAGGAGTGAGCAATATGATATGACTACTATAAAAGTTCTTGTAAACTTAGGTCTCATTAAATAAAAAAAAAACAAGTCCCACATATAGGGTGAAATAAGTAGACCTTTTCTATAGGTATCAGACCATATCTTAAAGTATCTCTTTCTGTTCCACATTTTTCATAGGAAAATATCAAGGCAGAGTACATTAAGAGAGTCATGACTAGGATGGTGAAGGAACTCAAACTAATATCACATGAGTTGTCATAGAAGAACTGGGTATTTGTATCCCAGAGAAAAGAGTATTTGGGAAGAGTGTGGTTTAAATGTTCCCAACCCTTTGAGATATAGCTCATAGTGACTTTTTAAAAACATAATTAGAATATACTGTTCATAATGTTTTGTAATCTACTTTCTTAAACTTATTCAATGAATTCATACTGTTGGTAATATGCATATTAGTAAGCTCTTTTACCCCATTATTCAATAAGGTATATTTGGCCTTTCATTTTTGTATTCAGTCCACTCTGGGGTCCACCGTATTACATAGTGCTGCGTTTTAAATTCAGATTCAAAGAATGGTTACAATTTCAAGGACTCTGGTATTCTTTGAACTTATTTGCCTAAATGGTAATATATTAGCACTTACAATAGTTAATATCACAGAATACACATTGTCCCTTTGGTAAATGAGATGTTAAACCATGTTACTGGATTATTTATTTATTGGCAACTCAGTGCTTTTTCATTTTTCTATGTAGCTTATTTCTAAGACATTCCCTGTTAAAGCAGCCCTAATTGCATTAAGCCATATCTGAAATTAAAGCATCTGGGAAACACACTAAAGAAAGCTCAAAACTCCCTTTGTACAGGAAAATTAGCACTCTCTAAGGCCTAATATGCAGGGTTAACGATACCTCTGATGTCCAACTCTGAAAAGTACTCAAAACCCCTATGCCATCAGCTAATCGAATATTATAATTCTAAGAAAAAAAGTAAGGAATATTTAAAGTGATTAAAATAGAGGCTATTTTCAGTGGTATAAAGAATAACAAATAAACACAGGTTTTCTGAAAATAATTTTGCTACAGATGTAGTTAGGAAATATATAAAGTGTGTCACTGGGAAAAATTATATTAGAATTATAGTTAAACTCTGTAATTATGCATAACACATATAGTAATAATAAAAACAAAGTGAAATTGCTTAAAATTATCCTAAATATGCAGTAAATTTATGATTAATGTATAATATATTCAGAGAAATGTTATGATTTCAATTTTTAATAAGGATTTTCTTTTCTATTCCCATAGACTCCCACTTTTTTAGTTGTATTTTCATGTAATTTATTACAGTTTTCTTTATTAAAGAATGAAACATTTTACATAATTTTTCAATACATAAAACTTTTTAACAGTATGGTTCAATCAAAGTATTTATAATTGAAGAACAAAAGAATATTTCTAAGGCTCTTTAAACACATTTACTTTCATTAGAGCTACCTAAAAGTGTCATGTTATTTTCTAGAACAGCATTTTTTTAAGTTTTGGTTTTTCAAATAGTCACATATTTTGGTTTAAAATCATAAATGTAGGTTTTGGAAGTAGTCATGGAACAACTAATTTTCATATTTTTTATAAGTGAGAAATCAATTATGTCTGTTATTTGAGATGCTCTCATGTCAATCAAATAATCCCATGCCAGACTGTCCATTACAAAGCCCAATTTTAGAAGCTTAAAATGATTTTAAGTTATTTTAAACAATAATCTCTAAGTTCTCTACATTGTAAACAAACATTTATTTTAATTCAGATATCATGATATAGATTTTTTTAGTATTTCTAAGCTATGGCATTGCAGAAAAATTGAGGCATTAAATGTTTAGCTTTATAATAGCTGTAACCATTGAATTTGGTTCCAAAGGCTGAGTTGGAGACTCTAGGGGAGAGAACTTTCAGCAGAGAAAATAATATGTGAAAATGCATGCTTACAGAAGAGTCAGAATTTTGTTTTGGCTGGAGTAGACAGTTTATTGTTAAACAGAACAGGAAAAAATGGGAGTGAACAAGCATTCAAAGTTTTTTTTTTTCCTTTTAGTAAGGAATCCCATGCTGAGGTTTTAGTCAAAGAAGGTGACTCAAGCAATAGTACTAATAGTAAGATTAGAGCTAGGAGAGACTAAAGATGGGAATGTTAGGGGATACTGAAAATAATGGCTCATTATCTTAGTCACTAATTCATTTAACATACACTAGAGAACCTCTTAGGCATGCCAGGTATTTACAAGCTGATGGAGATGCAAAAGGGACTAAAACAGATGACAGCAAGTTGGGCAGAGTAGGTGGTGGAGGGATTGAGCAAAAACTAAAAAAGACTCATGGACATGGACAACACTGAGGTAATTGCTGGGGGAGAGAGTTATAAGGAAACTAAATGGTAATGGAAAAATGTAATAGAGATTGTATATTAAAAAAAGAAACTTTCAGAGTCTGATGAGTGCAAACTCCCAAGAGAACCTAATTGCTTCTCAGCCCACCTCAAATCTCACCACGTCTTTGAAGTTCCCAACGCTGTTTGGAATGAATTGCTCCTTATTTTGTGCTTCCACAGAGCTTAGTTTATATCCTATTGTGGTTGTAGTTGTAGTTGACTCTACTGACAACAAAAGTGATCTCATGGATCATATTTATTTTTGTAGCTACTTAACACAGAGAAGGTAGAACATGAAAATTGTTTCTTTGCTCTTAGCTCACTGTTTTTGGCTCTGACTCAGCCAGTCAGGTCCTATTTTAGGCTATCTCACAAAATGAAAGTCAATATTCAAGTTATCTTTCCATTGCTGAGTTCCACTTCCATAAGTGTATGACACTTTGCAGCAGTTTTATTCAGGGTGGGGCAAAGGTTGGTTTATAGTTGTGAGTACACAAAACACAGTTTATTCTTGTATTATTATGTATTAATTATTGTATTATTTTCCATTAAAAGAACTGTAAACCTACTTTTGTACATCAGATTCAAATTTTGAAATAGAATGTTTATAAGTTCAATGTTTACAAATGTTTAGCAACTTTAATGTTTACAAGTGTTTTGAGTTCAAAAGCAAAAAGTTGTATTTACTTTTGCCTACCATAAAATCACTTTCACAACACCAGAAATTGTTTTTCATAATTGTTACTCATTTTATATTTAAATGTTACTATAGTAAGGGCATCACAGAGATATTATAAAATATTAGTAGCAGTAAATACACTTAAAGTTACTGTAAATCTTCTGATACCATGAAGACAATGCTACCACTTTGGTATTTCACACTGTTCTATCTTATAGATCCGCATTTTTTTTTGTGAGTTAATTACTCTAGATCTCCAACAGACTGCTATTCTAGTGTTCTTAGCTGTAGTTGGGATAGTCAATGATTAGGAGGAAAAATTGATAGTTAAAAAAATGGAAAAGATGGGAAAATGGCCTGAGGGAACCAGGAAGATTTTGTGAGGTTATAAGCATGTTAGTCCTGTCCCTGTCTGTCATCTAGTTGGAGTAAGAGTAACCAAAATGTCTTCTCCAAAAGCACCCATGTTGTCTGGTTCCATGAGTCTTCTACTAAATCTGTCTAAAACCACGTGCCCTCAACACAGTTGAAAAAATATCTGAAATTTAAATTGCGGTTTCAGAATGAAGATTTATTTAATAAATGTATTACATGTAGCAATATGGTAGTTCCTAAGAATACTAATATCAAAAAAGATTAATGCAAAATAGTGATTGGTTTACTATATTTGAAGACTAATAGTGTGTGTTTATTGTCATACTAAAACATATAATGAAGTTTGTGGCTTTTGACTTGCTTTCCTAATTTAAACCAAATAATGTCAAAATTATACTAAATGATACAGTGATTAGATTTCCAAGGTGCTAATTTTGTTCCTTCCTTCCTTCCTTCCTTCCTTCCTTCCTTCTTTCTTCCTGCTACTGAGACTTCCTCCCTTCCTTCTTCCCTTTCTTCCTCCCTTCCTTCATCTTTCTTTTTTCTTTCTTTCTTTCTTTCTTTCTTTCTTTCTTTCTTTCTTTCTTTCTTTCTTTCTTTCTTTCTTCTGCTGGGAGTGCAATTTATCTGGAATGAAGAACAGAGGTATAGTAATAGTCATTTCTTGAAAATAAAGATGTCTTTATTTATTGCATTTTTCCATTACCATTTAGTCCCCTTCTACCCCCTCTCCCTGGCAGTCACCACACTGTGTCCATGAGTGTCCTTTTTCCTTTTTGCTTAATTCCTCCACCCCCTATCCTCCCAACCCACCATAGCTGTCATCCTGCTGTCTATAAAACTGTCTGTATTTTGCTTGTTAGTTCAGTTCCTTCATTAGATTCCACCTAGTAGTGAAATCATACTGTATTTGTTTTTCTCTGACTGGATTATTTCACCTAGCATAATATTCTACATGTCTATCCATACTATATACTATTGCAAAGGGTAAAACTTTCTCTTTTTTATGGCCGAGTAGTATTCTGTTGTGTAAATATCCCATAGTTGTTTTATTCGTTCATCTGCTGATGGATGCTTGAACTGCTTCCATATCTTGGCAATGTACATAACACTGCTATGAACATAGGGGTGCTTAGGTTCTTTCAAATTAGTGTTTCGGGTTCCTTCAGATATATTTCCAGATGTGGAATTGCTAGGTAAAAAAGCAGATCCATTTTTAATTTTTGAGGTATCTTCATACTGCTTTCCACAGTGGCTGCACCAATATGCATTCCTACAAACAGTGCCAAAGGGTTCCCTCTTTCTCCACATCTTTTTCAACACTTGTTGTTTGATTTACTGATGATAGCCATTCTGACAGATGTGAAATGATTTCTCATTGTGGTTTTAATTTGCATTTCTCTGATTATTAGTGATGTTGAGCATCTTTTCATATGTTTATTGGTGATCTGTATGTCTTCTTTGGTGAAGGGTCTGTTCAGGACCTTTTACCATTTTTTAACTGGGTTGTTTGTTTTTCAACTCCTGGTCAGAACACATGCCTAGGTTGCAGATTTAGTCCCCCAGTCAAGGTGCATACAAGAGGCAACCAGTTGATGTTTCTCTCTCTCACATCGATGCTTCTCTCCCTTTCTCTCTCTCCCTCCTTTCCTCTCTCTCTCTCTCTAAAAATCAATATGCCAGTGATTGGCCAAACAAGAATAAAAAAAACCAAAACCAAAAAACCTTGCAGGCACATTGACACAGAAAAAAAAAGCCTCTAAGCAATCTCTTCTTCTCCCTGCAAGGTCTGTTTTCAAATGTGACTTGAAGAGGACCACCAGGTTACATAGTGCATGACAATTGGTTCTTGCTCAGGGGGAGCTCTCTCTGCATGCCCCTTTTTTCAGCATATGAAAAGGATGGTATGGGAACTGCACAGGAAGGGCTCACAGAGGCAAAGCAGCTCAAGCTGACCTGGCATAGGTCACCTGATGTTACCTTATGAGACCTGATGGAAAATGGTCACAAACTTCAAGGATGTGTCCAGTCAACTTCAGCATCTAAGAAGCCTCTCATGGCAAGATTTCCCAATCCCTGAGCCCAGGAAATACAGAAAAGATCAAGACAACATTTTCACTATCTAGTGCCTCTTGCCAAGTGAACTGTTTATGAGGCTGTTACTAGATTGTGGGTGCCTGGTAACAAGGGTTCCAAGATCTGCCTTGGTCAGTTATCAAGGAAGTGACTTCACATTTTGAAGTTACTTTTCTGAGACACTTTCTTGAATCACAGTAATCCAAATAGTTTTCTGGGCTTTTGACTGCTAGCTCCTCTCACCCATGGAAGGCCATATTTTTGCTTAGTGTTACCAATATTTCTTTTTATTTAGTTATCTATTTTTTAATATATTTTATTGATTATGCTATTACAGTTGTCCTATTATCCCCCCTTCATTTCCCTCCACCCTGCACACCCTCTCCCACCCACATTCCCCCCTTTAGTTCATGTCCATGTGTCATAAATTCTTTA
>JAPYXV010004657.1:0-11178 GCA_028533065.1 Trachops cirrhosus
GAGTACTGGTGAGATTCAGTGGTATAGTCTCCTTCTGGTATCCAGGTGTTCACAGCTTCCTCCTACTAATTTAATCAGCCAAACAAAGAAGTCTATACAAAAAGAAGAGGAGTGCCAAAATACTCCAGGGCCTGGGCCTCAGAGATCCTGGGGAACACCTGGCCTTTTTCAGGTTCACGGGTGCGCAGTCTCTGCGTCCCGAGGGGCGCCCACTTCTCCTATCTCCGGGGCCTGGGCTATTATTCTTATCATAGTCATCATGTTAACTTCCCTAGTGCGTTGTATCCTTGTAAGGCTTTTAAATGCCTTTCATCAGCCACTCAAACATCAAATGATTTCCATCAGGATTAGACAACTTAAAGAACTCAGTGATCCAACCACACAGGTCTGTGATAATGATGCGAATGTTAGTAAGAGTGACTATATGACCATCTCTCCCAACAACTGCATTAACGGTGGTACTCGAAAGTAACAGTATACAAGTTGGTCACACTCTCAGCTTGCTGGGAGAATGACCAGAAAGGGGGCAATTGTTAAAATAAAATAAAACATAGGCAAGACTTGAAAATCCCCCAAGCAGACAAAATTGTTTAAAACATAAGCAAAACTAAATCTAGCTTATTTGATGAAGATAAATGAAACAAGTTGTTTATTGTTATAATAATTCTTCTGACAATAATAAAATAAATTAGGTCTTCTTCCTAAAAATGTATAAGATAATTTTTAACCAATTCTCTGCTGTCTGGAAATCATCATTTTACTAACAATCATTGTTAGGTTTAAACAACTTCCTCATTTTCATTTTAGGAACTATCCTCTAATGAATGAATGCTATGCTTTAGCTTCATTCCAGCAGGTTTGAAGATGTTCAGTTTGCAAACTCTTCTAATGTTCCCAGTAAAGTCCTACTAACTACTGTTTTATTTATCTGGTTTTAATTTTTACTGTTTCTAGATTTTTGACAATTGTTATATTACAATGCATTTTACTTAAATGTTGTCATATTGCTTTTGACTTTTTCTACTAGGACCATCCAATCTCTATAGTTTTTCTCAATCTCTGAAATATGATAAATAGTAGTTATGAGAAGAATCAGATGAAGTATAAGTAAATAAACAGGAAGACAGAGAAAGAAGAGAAAATGCCAAAGGAAGCAAAAATAATTATTTTAAAAAAGGAAGGGAAGTGAAAAGGTAACAAAGTAAAAGTAGAGTTCCAATTTCATGGAGCATTAGGAACAACATACAAAAGACCATTTTCTTGCCTCTTCTAGTATGATCTTGTGCCCAGAAGTAGATTTGGAGTCTATTCAGTGGAAACTCCAGTTTTGCTAGTTCTTTCCACAGACCAGGTAAATGACATATGGGCCATGGCTAACTGATAACATTTGGAGTACCAGTATAGTCCTACAGAGCGCTCTTGTAGGACCTTGATCTCCTTGATCTCACAAGCAAGCTTAGAGGATGGGGTAGAGAAAAATTATGAACACATTTCTGCTATTTGGAAATCTGAATATAATTATTAACTCATTCATTCCCCTATTCATAATTATCCATCCCCTTATTCATAATTATTCATTTATTCATTAAAGAAATATTTACTGAAAACCGAAGGCAATCTGCTGGGCACTACAAGAAATAAAAGACAAGTTTTACACAGGAGCTTGCCTAAATATTAATACTAAATACCTCCTCTGCATGTTCCCCAGGACCCTGGACCTCAATATATACAAAACTAAACTCAGCATGCGCTTCATACCATATTCTCATCACTGATTCCACCTCCAACCAAACCTGTTCTTCCACAAATAACTATATTTTTGTTACTGGTAAAATCCACCCTCTTTGTCATCCAAACTCAAAACCTCAAACTCATTCTCTGTTCTTTCAGGTTTTTCATCCTACTTCTGTAATCAACCATCAAGTACCTTCAGTTCTGCTCCCGATTATATCTCCTTCTCCCTGCTCCCTTATCATTTCTAACCTGCCTTTGCTCAGGCTTCTATCCAAGTTTTCCATCAGTCTTTTCCATCAGTCTTCCCCCCCCTTTTATGTGCACTGTAGTCTGAATGCTGTCCAAAAATACAAATTTTATATCACTTTCTTGCTAAAAATTCTGCAGTTACTCCTCATTGCAAAACAGGGAATAAAATTCCTCAAATTATAAATACCTTCACCTCTATTCTATGCACTTCTCTATCTGCCTATCTAATCTTCCTTATTTCATCTTATATATTCTTTTCCATGAACACTTGGCTCATGATATGTTACATTTTTCTTGGAATAGCGTGGTTTGCCATGTATAATGTGCACCCACATGTTAGTGCTAATTTCCATACATATTGTGAATAATGTACATCCTTATTTTTCCCTCAAAAATTTGGGCAAAAATTGTGCATTATACATGCCAAAATACAATATTTGTTAGCAGCCATACTTTTTGGAAATTACTTTATGGCACATAGGAAACTATTGGATTTATTTTAGTAAGAAAGGGACAAGGCAAAAATATAAGTTACCAGACTGAATGTAGTAACAATTTGAAAAATGAAATGTAGAAGAGAGGAGCTGGTTACGGGAAGTGTTTACTGCAATGGTAATGAGAATCTGAACCTCAGTAGTAGAAAGGAGAGGAGATGCAATGAGATAACATATGTGAGGTAAGATTATATATGAATATACCTAAACTGTTATGATTCATCTTATCAGGTTAGTTTCTTGAACTACTACTCAAAATAGGTAACTGAAGGGATAGAAAAAATATAGTCTTTTCAATTTTTCTTAAAAGTTAATATAAGGAGTTGATAGAGAAATGAAAAATAAATATGCAGAAGACTTGTATACAATAAATAACAGCCACTTGTATTTAAAACAGAAGCTATATAAAAGAACACTACTAAAATATAGAAGTATCTTTTGGTCACCAGATATTCGAAGCATGCCCTGAGTTAATTTTGTAGCATTAATTTGTTAGCAAACTTTTATAAAACTTTTGGGAATGGGTAAAACCTGAAGTAAAGACTTTTTTCTTTCCACGTTGAAGTCATGGTTTAGGCAGAGCACTGCATGGAGCCCTGTAGAAATAAATAAACACAAGATAATCCCTACCCTTCAAGGAAAGTACAAATTCATTGAGGGTTTATAATAACCAAAACAAAATCTAGAATTTAGTCAATTAGGTAGAAATTTTAGGCCCTAAATACTTCCTTCTTAAAGGTGTATAACCAAAGCATGAAAAAAAGGGATATTTAATTTGTTTTGGTTAATTTATTGGATACCTACTAGAACCAGAGGCCCCAAAACCCTAAACAAAAATAAAGTATTCATGGGAAATATTCAACATGCAAAACATGCCTGCCAAGAAACCAAACAACCCACACATAACCAATAAAAATGAAGACTCTTACTTCATACTCCAAATGCCTCCAGACTGAAACTGTGTCAGCAAGAGAACATTTCACAGCTGTAGGACTGTTTTTTAGAAAGATTTTTCTGCCAGTTTCAAAATTCTGTAGCACAAATAATTACTTAGAGAATCACACCCAAATTTCATAAATAATGAAGAGCACAAACAGGAATGTTGTTATTTTACATCTTCAGGGAAAAGGATGTTCTGTCAAGCAGACTACTATTTTGTAGCCTTTCGCATTATTTAAAGATCACCTTCAGAACTGTGGTCAGAGTTCCTGCAGTCTAATTAGAAAGATTAAAATTCAAGAAGCTAGGACACAAACTAAGATACTTTGTAAAGGGTGGCTTTAGAATCTTGTATTTAAATATCTGACATTTAAATACAATAACTTAAAGTATTCTCTTGCTTTAAATCTATGGATATGGGATATTTCCTATTCTTGCAATAAAGCAGAATTTGTGCAAAAATTCATTATTTTATTTTATTTTTCCCCTCAAGCAGAGCATAAGCACAACCATCACTCACTACCTTGAGGATAAATTGCTAATGTCTTTTAATGCAATTTTGACAGAATTTTATACTCTGTTTAGTCCTTCAATGATCATTAAATGTTTCTTCTTTCTAAGTGTTTAAAATGTTATTCTAGGTAGATGTAATAAAAGATAAGTGTACAGTAAAGAACCTTTTATTGGGAAATGAATTTCTATAAAAGTCATAGAGAGTTAGAGAGGAGGCAATATTTATATTGAAATTTCCAAAATGAATTTTGCTACTGGATCATAATAAAATAGAATACCTTGAGGGTGCATTGGGTATAGTAATTTGCATCTTCTCTATAAATTACAGAAAAGGGGAAAAATGACTTTACAGTGGAGAAATCTGGCAAACAACACCTTAACCAAGTATTGAAGGTTAATGTCATCAGTAATAATTCATGCAGCTATCAATATGATGTGATGACAAGGTCACCTCATCTCTTTACCCAAACTACATCCTCAGTCTAATCATGAGAAAAACATCACACGGCCTAAACTGAGGAACATTCTACAAAGTTCATGACCACTGCTCCTTAAAATTGGTCGTAAAAAAAATGGTCATTAAAAATAAAAAAAGGAAAGACTGAGAAACCCACACAGACTGAAGAAGAATAGGAGACCAGAAGGCTAAATTCTGGATTAAGTGTGGATCCTGGAACAGAAAGAGGACATTAATGGAAAAATTGGTCAAATCTGAATAAAGTCTGTAGTTTAGTTATAGTAATGTACCAGTGTTATTTTTAGTTTTGACTAATGGTTATATAAGATATCAATATTAGGGAAAACTAGGTAAAGGATACATGGAAACTCTCTGTACTATCTTTACTACCTTTCTATAAATACAAAATTATCCCAAAATGAAAAATATGTTAGACACACACGTAGACAGATAAATGCACACACACGAATCAGGACTTAATTACAATTTTAAAAGAATAAGGAAGTCTTATTACAGCAACAAGACCCTTTTTTCATGGAAAAACCTAATCACATTTTATTATTAGACAAAAAGATCATTTGGTTTTTCCATAATATGGCTCTGGTGTGCTTAGTTGTCTTGAACTTCATTCAAAACAATTTTATTTGATTGTATTGTGACAGCTGTCATATCAGTGTACATTTAAAAAAGTATCAAAGTTCGTAAATTTTTGTGTAGCCATTTTAATATTGAAAGTGAAAGAAAATATGCAACATTTTTGACATATCTGCTTTATTATTTAAGAAAGATAAAAATGCAACTAAAGCACAAAAACAGATTTGTGCAGTGTATGGAGAAGGTCCTCTGACTAATCAAACATATCAAAAGTGGTTTGTGAAGTTTCGCGCTGGAGATTTCTCACTAGACGATGATGCCCCACAGTTGGGTAGACTAGTTGAGATTGATAACAATCAAATCAAGACATTAATTGAGAATATTCAATGTTATACCATGTGGGAGATGCTGACATACTCAAAGTGTCCAAATCAATAAAGTTATTGGTGAAAATGAAAAATGTATCTTTTACAAGAAAAAACCACATGGACTTATTGGCCAACCCAATAGTTTCTTGATGTGTAATCTTGGCTTGGTGTTGGAGTGCCTTTGAGATTTTAGTTGCATTAGAAATTTAAGCAGCCCAATTAATACTTCTAGATTTACCTTACATATGCAGAAAAACAATGGAGGGTGAAGCATAAAAGTAATATCACTAGGTTATTTTTCCAATTGCTATTCATTGAATGCTGGCAGAACAAAAAGAATTCTTTAAAGCATTAAATTCATATATAGAGAAATTGATACCCAGAAAATTTATCAGAGTTGGAATCAGAGTACAGTCCTTCTGACTCCTAGACTGTAATTCATTCAGCCACTCCTTGGAGCCAGTTCCATGGGGCATGTGATATACTGAGTGGAGAATCAGTCTTCTTTCTCAGGAATTTTGAGCAGGCAGTCAGAGGGCAGCATTAGGCTCCGATCCCAGAAACCTACTAAATGGCCAGAAATTGTGGGAATCTTTCTATCATGATTTGTAGAACTAATTTGTTGCATTTTTTGATGGGGATTTCAGTTATCCTCTTTACATCATCAGAGTTGTGAAATAGAAATGATAAAATTTCTCTCAGTGTTTGTATTAAGGATGATGTAGTAGACAGACTCTGAGATGTAATTGTGTAATTCTCAGAGAATTAGTACAGGCCTGATTTAGTGACTTGCTTCTAGTGAACAGAATACAGCAGATGCAAGGGGTTATGAAAGACTGTGGCTTCCACCTTTGGGGTGCTTGGGCTCTCTCATTCCCTCCTGAATCACAGCTACAAATCCTGAGGCAGTTCTGTGGAAAGATCTACATGGTGAGGAACAGAGGCCAGCGGCAACCACTTGAGTAAGAGTTCAAGCTTTTGCTCCCCAGCACCTCCCTACCCAATTCAGTTGTGACTGCCGCAGGCTAAGAGAAATCTGAGCCAGTGCCATCTATGCCTGAATTGCTGACCCACTGAAACTGTGAAATAATAAATGTCTGTTTTTTTTCAAGCTGCTAAATTTTGGGTAATTTACTATGTAGCAGTTCAGAACTAATGCAGTTGATGGGGTGGGGGACGAGGAGCTAGATTTTAACCAGATACCTATACTAAATCCTGAGTATATCACTACAGTTGGCTATAATCTTTTTTATGAAGGCTGGTACTAGTGAGTATAAATAACTTACTCTCTTGTTCAATTGTATATGTTTGAGAGGTATGGCTTGTAATTTTCTTGCTAATCTAAAAATAACTGTGAGGACCCTCATTCTTCTGCTTTTGTTGTACTTAAGGTCATCTTTGAGACGACAGAATTAATGCTGAAAATAGAAATTGAGTTTCGGTTTTAATTTTTAATTGATAAAATTAACATATGTGACATTGTTTAATTTACAAGTAGCCTGGAAAGAGTGGGTGGTTTTTTTTTATCACATTCCTTTTGAAGTTTCCAACCTAAGTAAAGGGCTGTGTCTACCTTCTAAATTATTTTGCATAAAAATTATTTCATTCATTGCTAAAAGTCACTTGAGGGTGAAACAAAGCAGCAGTGAGGAATACCATGTAATTTTGCTTACTCTGTAGTTGAGGACAGAACACAGTGAAGGGCCAGTGCTCTGAATATTATCACAAGTATATGTATGGCCAACACTCATTTAGTCATTTAGTGTCCTACAGATAATTTACACCAAGTAACCACATTAACCTTTCTCCACTAACCCACTTTGAACCTTACTAAAATTTTAAAGAATAATAAATAACCCAAGATTTGGTCAACCGCCCTTATTGTGGAAAGAACATAAACAGGATTTGTTTCTTTCATTCATTTGTTGAATGAAAGAAAAACCAAGTCATGTTCGATATTTGATAACTTTCATCATATTGACTCCTACTTCCTTCCTACATTCCTGTACTTTGTCCTGTGAACTGTAGCCTCCTTGCTCTCCTCAACACAGGGAGTCTATAGTTCTGAAGGAGTTCCCCTCCTCTATGCTGCACCCAGGTAACCGTCTCAAGGCCAGAAGCTGGGACAGCGCTGGGGTGCAGCTGGTCCATTACCCTTTTCTCAGGAGTTGCTGTTCTTCCCTGGCAGTGCTTCAAAACTACTGTTTCACGTACTTTGTTTTTAGATTGGTTCAGGTAGGAGGGCAAATTCGGTCTTTCTTCATGTTGGTTAGAAGTAGAAATCTTGTTTTATTTTAATTAAATAGTTGGACTCCCTGCTTTGCACCAGTTCTAAGTCAGCTACCAGTATGACACAGCTTGAATTTTTTGTATTTGGAGAGAGATAGGGGTTGTAATTCATTTTCTTTTTTTGTAGATACTTCAGTTGTTCTAACACCATTTGTTAGGTACTTCATGGTTTCATTTACATGTGGAATATTTTTAAAGCGTTGTATTTCTGGCAACAGAATGTAAGGAAGTGACTGCTGGAGGCTGGTGAGTTGGGGAATACAGAGAGGTTGATAAAAGAGTACAAATATTTCAGTTATAAAATGAGCAAGGCATAAAATTGTGGCTGTAGTTGTTAACACTGTATTGTATAACTGAAACTGCTAAGAGCAGAACTTAAATGAACTTTACCACAAAAAAGGCAAATATGCAAGGTAATAGATGTATTCATTGTAATGGATATGGAAATGTTTTTCACAATATTGAATCATTTCACTGTATGCTTTAAATAACATAATTTTATTTGTCAATTAAACCTCAGTAAAGCTGTATAAAAAGATATTTCTAGTCCCATTGAATTTACTTCGTATCTTGATTAAAGATCACTTGACCATATAAATGTGAACCTAGTGTTATAATTGTTATTCTGTTTTACTGACTATCTCTGTTAATTCAGGTATTTTTTAATTTATTTCAGAATTATTTCATAGTTTTTAATGTAGAAGTATTACACATATTTTATTAGATTCATTCTTATGTATTTGAGGGTTTTGATAGTATAATAAATAGTATTTAAACATATTGTCCAATTGTTTGTTGTTAGCATATAATGGTACAATTTACTTAGTAGTATTTTAGGTATTTTAGAAATTACATAAATTTTTTCTTTGTACATACATAATCAAGTCATCAGTAAATAATGAGAGTTTAACTGCTTCCCATCTCATAGGGTTTGGGGTTTTTGTTTTCTTTTGTTTTTTTCCTTTTATTTCTTTCTCCTCTACATGGGCAAGAATGGAGAATCTTTGTCCTGTCCCAATTGTAGTGGAAAAGGATTTAATTTAATACATCACCATTGAGTGTGCTGTTAGCTATAGGCTTTTTATAGACAACCTATATCAGATTGAAGAAATTCCTTTTTCCTCCAGTTTGTTAAAAGTTTTTATCTAAGATGAGTGTTGAATTTTGTCATATACTTTTTTTGCATCTGTTAAAATAATACTATTATCTTTCTATTAGCTATAAAGGTAATCCTAACTTCTCCTTAATTGCATGTAAAATAGTAATTTATACTGATTAAAATTTGAATATTATACCAATCTTACATTCATGGGATATACCTCACAAGGTAATGAAGTATTTTTCTTTATATGTGCTTCTGGATTTGATGTGCTAATACTTTGTTAAGAATCTTGCATTAATGTTTATGAGGAATATTAGTCTATAATTCTTTTGATATGAGGGTAATGTTAATATTCTAGAATGAGTTGGAAAGTATCCTTTTCTTTTTGTGTGTGAAAGAGTTTACATAAGATTTGTATTATTTCTTCCTTAAGTGTGTGATAAATTTTGCAGTGAAATCTTCTGGAACTAGAATGTTCATTGTGGAAAAGTTCCTAATTGCAAATTTAATTTATTTAGCAGATATAGCCTACTTTAGGTTTAAAAAATTTTGTTTTTGTATTAGGTGTGATGATTTTAGTCTGTAAAGGAATTTGTACATTTTATCCAAGGTGGAAAATATGCCTACTAGGAACTGTAGCAATAATCCTTCTTGTTTTTCTGGGATAGTTTATGTTGTGTATACTATCATTTTCTTGACTAGTTTAGAGATCAGTCAATTTTATTAGCCTTTTCAATAAAGTAACCTTTAGTTTTGTTATTTTTTTGATGTTTATATGTTTTCTATTACATTAATTTTTCTCTTATTTTTGTCATTTTCTTTATTTGAGGTTTAATGTTCTCTTCTTTTTCTAAAATTTTAAATGTAAACTTAAAGATCTCACAGATTTTTCTTTTTTCTTTTTTTCTTTTTATTTATTTTTTTTATTTTAGTTTATTCAGTACAGTTTCTATCCTTTATTCCCATTCCAGCCTGCCCACCCATCCCTTCCCTCTTCCTTCCCCTTTCCAACACCCCTAGTTTTGTCCATGTGTCCTCTATATTTGTTCCTGTAAACCCTTCCCTTCTCCCCTGAAATTCCCTCCCCTCTCCCCTCTGGTCACTGATTACCTGTCCTCTATTTCAGTGTCTTTTGTTATATTTTACTTTTTTCTTTGTTTTGTTGTTTTGGTTCCTGTTAATGGTGAGATCATATGGTATTTGTCTTTCGATGCCTGGCTTATTTCGCTTAGCATAATGCTTTCCAGCTCCTTCTATGCTGTTGCAAATGGTAGGAGCTCCTTCTTTCTTTCTGCTGCATAGTATTCCATTGTGTAAATGTACCATAGTTTTTTGATCCATTCATTTACCGATGGGCACATAGGTTGCTTCCAGCACTTGGCTATTGTAAATTGTGCTGCTATGAACATTGAGGTGCATAGGTTCTTTTGGATTGGTGTTTCAGGGTTCTTAGGATAGAATCCTAGCAGAGGAATTTCTGGGTCAAAAGGTAGGTCTATTTTTAGTTTTCTGAGAAAATTCCATACTGTTTTCCATAGTGGTTGTACCAGTCTGCAATCCCACCAACAGTGCACTAGGATTCCCCTTTCTCCACAGCCTCTCCAACACTTGTTTGTTGCTTTGTTTATGATGGCCATTCTGACTGGTGTGAAGTGGTACCTCATTGTGGTTTTAATTTGCATCTCTCTGATAGCTAGCCATACTGAGCATCTTTTCATGTGTCTCTGGATCTTCTGTATGTCCTCTTTGGCTAAGTGTCTATTCAAGTTCTTTGCCCATTTTTTGATTCAGTTGCTTGTCTTCTTAAAGTGGAGTCATGTAAGTTCTTTATATATTTTGGAGATTAAACCCTTGTCTGAGGTATCATTGGCAAATATGTTTTCCCATACAGTTGGTTCTCTTTTGATTTTAATACTGTTTTCTTTATCCTTGCAGAAGCTTTTTATTTTGATGAGATCCCATTTGTTTATTCTTTCCTTTATGTCCCTTGCTCTAGGGGATGTGTCGGTAAAAAAGTTCCTGCATGAAATATCTGAGATTTTCCTGCCTACATTCTCCTCTAGGATGTTAATTGTGTCACGGTTTATATTTAAGTCTTTTATCCACCTTGAATTTATTTTTGTGTATGATGTAAGTTGGTGCTCGACTTTCATTTTTTTGCATGTCCAGTTCTCCCAACACCATTTGTTGAAGAGGCTATTTTTACTCCATTTTATGTTGCTGTCCCCTTTGTCAAATATTAATTGGCCGTAGAGATTTGGGGATATTTCTGGGCTCTCTGTTCTGTTCCATTGGTCTATGTGCCTGTTTTTATGCCAATACCAGGCTGTTTTGATTACAGTGGCCTTGTAATATAGTTTAGTATCAGATATTGTGATCCTTCCTACTTTACTCTTTTTTCTCAAAATTGCAGCAGCTATTCAGGGTTGTTAATAATTC
>JAPYXV010004658.1:0-11175 GCA_028533065.1 Trachops cirrhosus
GGCCTGATCTCTCCAGGGAACTGCCCATTCCTGCCCAGGACTGCACCACCCTCCAGCATTGTTTCAACCTTAAGTCAGGCAGGGGAAGTAAGGCAGACAAGAAATTAGGAGACTTTTTACAGATAGAATGAGGACTCAGGCTATGTCAAAGCCAAGGGGTGAGGGTCCATCACCCCCTTTTTCTATAGCCCCCCAAGTCCTTTCGTGATGTCACCATCACGACCATTCCTGTCTTAGGTCATCCCTCCCTTGAGGAATCTTACCCATCATTGACTAACCAGTCACCCACCCGGGCCAAGCAGGGTCAAGTAAAGGGGGCAGAGGCAGCACCCCTGCTGGGAAGATAAACTTTGTATCCTTAGTGGTTTATGGTCCCAAAGTCTTTTACTCAGCCTTAGCCACAGGGGGTACAACGTCTGAAACCATGCAGGGTGGTTCTCAACACAAACTGAGTATAAGGAAGGAAATAATAAAGATCAAAGCTGAAATAAATAAAATAGACTAAAAAATACAAAATATCAATGAAACCAAGAACTGATTCTTTGAAAATATAAAGAAATTGATAAACCTATAACCATGCTCTTCAAGAAAAAAAAAAAGAGAGATGACCCAAATAAATAAAATCAAAAGTGAAAAAGGAGAAGTGACAACTGGCACTATAGAAATATGAAGGATTATAAGGAAATGCTAAGAACAACTATATGCCAACAAATTGGACAACCTGGAAGAAATGGATAAATCCCAAATACATACAATCTCCCAAGACTGAATCAAGAAGAAACAAATTTTGAACAGACCAATAATTACTTAAGAAATTGAATCAGTAATCAAAAGCTCCCAACAAACAAAACTCCTGAACCAGATGGCACCACAGGTAAATTTTACCAAACAGTTGAAGAAGAATTAACACCTATACTTCTCAAACTATTCCAAAACATTCAAGGGACAGGATGATTTCCAAGCTCATTTTACAAGGCCAGCATTACCTAATTTTAAAACTATACAAAAAATATTATAGGCCAATATTCCTGGTAAACATAAATACAAAAATTCTCAACAAAATGTTAGCAAACTGAATCCAGCAATACAATAAAAAGAACATACAGCATGATCAAGTGGGATTTATTCCTAGGATGCAAGTTTGGTTCAATATCTACAAATCAATTAATGTGATGTACCATATAAACAAAATGAAGGATAAAAATCATATGATTATATCAACAGATGCAGAAAAATGCAGGTGACAAAATCCAACATCTATTTATGACACTCTCAACAAAGTGAGAATAAATGCAACATAACTCAACCAAATAAAGGCATTATATTACAAATATATTACAAACCCAGAGCTAATATTATACTCACTAGTGAAAAGCAAAAAGTGTTTTCCTTAAGATTGGGAACAAGACACGGATGTACACTTTCACCACCACGTTTATTAAATACAGTATTGCAGTTTCTGTCTACAGCCATCAGACAAGAAAAAGAAATAAAAGGCATCCAATTGAAAAAGGAAGAAGTAAACTGTCATTATTTGCAGATGACATGATACTATATAGAGAGAACCGTAAAGAGTAAACTAAAAATCCATTAGAATTAAAAAATGAATTCAGTAAAGTAGCAAGACAAAAATTAATATTTACAAATCAGTTTCATTATATACTCCAATAATGAATTAGAGAAATTACAAAAACAATCCCATTTACAAGTGCTTCAAAAATTCTGAGGAATAAATTTAACCAAAGAGATGAAAGGTCTGTACTTGGAAAAACTATGACATTGAAGAAAAAAGAAAAGATACAATAAATTGAAGAATATGTCAGGTTTGTGGATAGGAAGCAATAACATCATTAAAATATCCATACAGTACTGGCTGGTGTGGCTTAGTGGATTGAGTGCCAGCCTGTGAACCAAAGGGTTGCCAATTCAATTCCCAGTCAGGGCACATGCCTGGGTTGTTGGTCAGGTCCCCCATAGAGGGTGCAGGAGAGGCAACCACACATTGCTGTTTCTCTCCCTCTCTTTCTCTCTCCCTTCCCCTCTGACTAAAAATAGATAAATTAAAAAATATGTATAAAGTCTCCACACAACCCAAAGCAATCTACAGATCCAGTGCAATCCCTATCAAAATACTAATGGCATTTTTTCACAGAACAAGAACAAGTAATTCTAAAATTTATATGGAACCACAAAACACCCCAAATAACAAAAGCAATTTTGAGAAAGAAGAACAAAAAAGTTGGAGATATTACGCCACCTAATGTCAAACCATACTCCAATCCTATTGTAGTCAAAACAGCATGGTACTGGAATAAAAACAGACATATAGATCAATGGAACAGAATAAAGATCCCAGAAATAAACCCATACATATATGGTCAATTAATCTATGACAAAGAAGACAAGAATATACAATCTTATAAAAATTATCTATTCAATAATTGGTGTTGTGAATACTGAATGGGTGAATGCAAAAAAAAAAATGAAACTAGGTCACTTTCTTACATCATATACAACAATAAACCTGAAATGGATTAAAGACTTACATGTAAGAATCCAAATTATAAAAGGCTACTAGAAGAAAGTATAGACAGTAACCTCTTTGACATCGCACTTAGTAATATTATTTTGGATATGTTTCCTCAAGCAAGGGAAACAAAAGAAAAAATAAACAAACGGGGCTCATCAAACTAAAAAGTTCTTGTACAGTAAAGGAGACCATTAACAAAATGAAAAGACAACTTACTGAAAGGGAGAAGATATTCACCGATGGTAAATTATACAACTTAACACCTTGATAACCACCAAACATTTTGATTAAAAAATAGGCAGAGGACCTAGACATTTCTCTGAGGAGGACATATGGATGACCAATAGACATATGAAAAGATACTCAATGTCATTAATCATCAGAGAAGTGCAAATTAAAACCACAATGAGACATCACCTCACACCTGTCAGAATGGCTGTCATCAATAAACCAACATAGAATAAATGTTGCTGAGGATTTGGAGAAAAGGGAACACTTGTGCATTGCCGGTGGGGTTGCAAATTGGTGCAGCCACTGTGGAAAACAGTATGGAGATCACTCAAAAGTTAAAATAGCACTGCCATATAACACAGCAATTCTACTTCTGTGCATATATACAAAGATATATGAAACACTAATTCAAAAATGTATATGCACTTATTTGTATCTTCCTCAAATTTTTCTTCAATATCCAATAGTTTTCTGAATATAAGTCTTTTACCTCCTTGGTTAAATTTATTCCTAGGTACCTTGTTTTTGTTGTTGTTGCAATAGTACATGAGATCATTTTCTCATGTATTATTAGTTTCTCTTTCTGACAGTTCATTTTTAGTGTATAAAAAATGACACCAATTTCTGGATATTAACTTTGTATCTTGCTACTTTGCTGAATTCACTTATTAGGTCTAGAAATTTTTGGTGGAGTCTTTACAGTTTTCTGTGCACAATATCATGTCATCAGCGAATAATGATAGTTTTACTTCCTTATTTCCAATAACTGGAAGCATATACTGTCTTCATGGAAAGGAAAAGTTAATATCATTAAAATGTCCCTATTACCCAAGGAAATGTATAGATTCAAAGCAATTCTTATTAAAATACCAATGGCATATTTCAAAGATCTAGAACAAATATTCCAAAAATTTATATGGATCAACAAAGACCAGAATAACTTCAGAAATCTTGAGAAAAAAAGAACAAAGTTGGAGGGATCACAGTACTGGATATCAAACTATACCACAAAGCCATTGTTAGCAAAAAAACCTGGTACTGGCATAAAAACAGGCATATAGATCAATAGAACAGAACACAGAGCCCAGAAATCAACTCATGCCTTTATAGTAAATTAATATTTGACAAAGGAGGCCAAAATATACAATGGGGTAAAGAAAGTCCATTCAATAAATGGTGTTGGGAAAATTGGACAGGTACATGCAGAAAAACGAAACGAGACCACCAACTTACACCATACACAAGAATAAGCTCAAAATGAATAAGACATAGGCAGTAAAACCTCAGACATCTCATGTAGTAATATTTTTGCTGATATATCTCCTAGGGCAGGTAAACAGGGAAAAATGCACAAATAGGACTACATCAAATTAAAAAGCTTCTGCACAGCAAAAGAAATCATCAAAAAAAATGAAAAGGTAACCCACTGTATGGGAGAACATATTTTCCAATGATACATCTGATAAAAGGTTAATTTCTGACATATATAAAGAACTCATATGACTCAACACCAGGAAGACAGACAATCCAATTAAAAATTGGGCAAAGGACGTGAACAGACACTTCTCCAAGGAAGACATACCAGTGGCCCATAGACATGAAAAAATACTCAACATCACTATCATCTGAGAGATACCAATTAAAACCACAATGAGACATCATGTCATACATGCCAGAATGGCTATTATTAATATATCAACAAACAAGTGCTGGCGAGGATATGGACAAAGGGAACCCTAATGCAATGTTGGTGGAAATGCAGAATGGTGCGGCCACTGTGGAAAACAGTTATGAGTTATCTCAAAAAATTAAGAATGGAACTGCCTTTTGACCCAGTGATTCCACTTGTGGGCATATATCCAAAGAATCTCGAAACATCAATACAAAAGAATATACAAGGTCTGTCTGGAAAAAGTCTAGCCATTGTCAATGTAACAAGAATGGTTTGTGTGACACTGATGTAACCTGGCAGCCAAGGACAGTGGACTGGAATTCACATGTCTGAACAATGGTGACTTCACTGTACTAGTCAATGGGGGCAGTAGACTCTAGTGAGTGAGCACATGTATTGTGTGGCCATCACATTCATAATGACTGAGCAAATAAAGCAATGAATCTGCATCTAATTTTGCAATAAGCTTGAATGTTCCTCTGTGGAAACTATTTTGATGATTCAGAAGGCCACAGCTATGGGCAATTGGTGACTGGCAGCTTCACCACAACAAAGTGCCCACTCATGCCTTATGACTTGTGCAGAGTTTGTTGGCAAAATATCAAATCACCAAGGTGACTCAGTCTTCTTACACCTCAGATTTGGTGCTCTGTGACTTCCAGCTTTTCCCCAAACTGAAATCATCTTTGAAAGGGAAGATATTTCAGACCATTTACAAGATTCAGGAAAATATGAAGGGGCAGCTGATGGCAATTGGGAGCTATGTGAGGTCCCAAGGCGCCTACTTTGAAGGGGACTGAGGTGTCATTGTCCTATGTACAGTGTTTCTTTTATCTTGTATCTTCTTCAATAAATGTCTTTAGTATTCATATTACATGGCTGGCTACCTTCTGGACAGACCTTATATGCATCCCTATATTCATTGCAGCATTATTTCAATAGCCAAGATCTGGAAACAGTCCAAGTGCCCATCAGTAGATGAGTGGATAAAAAAGTGAAGGTACATTTACACAATCAAATACTACATGGCCATAAAAAGAATGAAATCTTACTTTTTGCAACAGCATAATGGACCTGGATACTATTATGCTAACTGAAATAAGCTAGTCAGAGAAAGATAAATGCCATATGATCTCACTTAAATGTGGAATCTAATGAACAAAATAAAGTGACAAACCACATAAAAGCAAAGGCTTTGATACATGGAGCACACTGACAGCTATCATAAGGGAGAGAGGAGGGGTGGACTGCATAAAACAAGGCAAAGGAATTACTCAATGAACATATATAAATAACCACAGACACAGACAACCATAGGGAAGGAAGGATGGGGACTGGGTGGAGGTAGGTAAAGTGAGGGGGAAAGAGGACATCTGTAATAATGTCAACAATAACAATAAAGTTAAAAAATAGATGAATCCCTATGTTCATTGCAGCATTATTTATAATAGCCAAAATATGGAAGCAACCTAAATGTCCATTAATATAGACAAATAGATAAAGATGTACCACATATATACAATGGAGTATCACTCAGCCATAAGAAAGAATGAAATCTTACCATTTGGACAACATGAATGAATCTAGAAGGTATTATACTAAATGAAACAAGTCAGAGAGAGAACCACAAACACCATATGATTTCACTTATGTGTAGAATGTAAAAAACAAAATAAATTAATAAACAAAACAGAAAAATACTCAGATACAGAGATGGTAGCCAGATGAGAGTAGGGTGGGAGGACTGGGTGAAAAATGTGAGGGTATTAAGTACAAATTAGCAGTTACAAAAATAGTCAAAGGGATGTAAAATATAGCATTGGAAATATGTTCAATAATCATAATAATTACATATGATATTAGGTGGGTACTAGAATTATGGAGAGGAATCACTACATAATACATATAAATGTCTAATCACTATGCTGTATACCTGAAACTAATAATATTGAATGTCAACAGTTATTGAAAAATAAACATTTCAAAACATTTGTTGACATTATTTGAGGATCTACTGTACATATTGTTATATCAAGACCTCCTTCTATCTTTCTTACATCTAGCTTCCTGTTCTTTCCCTCAAATGCTCTCTTCCCATCCTTTCACTTTAATGGCTTTTACTCTTCTTTCAATTCTCATATTCTTGTCACCTCCTTAAAGAAACTTTCCCTGACCCAGATTTCCCTTTCCATTTTCCATCCCTGTTATTTTTATTTTTAACAGTTTTTAGTTAAAGATATAGAAAACTACACAAAGCAAAATTTTGCTAAAGAGTTATTATAAAAAGAACACCTTAATAACCCCCATCCAGGTCAAATATAGAACTTTGTCAGCACACCAAAAGTATCTCCATACGTCCCATCCAAATCACAGTCCCCTCCCTCCCTGAAAAAGTAACCACTATCTTGACTTTTTAAAAAAGTCAAGAAACACAAGTAATCACTTCCTTGTGTTTCTGTGTATGGTTTTTATCACCTAAATATGTATCCCTAGACACTGTTTTTTTTCTTTGTAAGATATTTTCCTAGTGGTAGCCAAGGAGACTACAATTAGCATCCTAAATTTGTAACAATCTAGTTAAAATGTATACCAGTGTAGCTTCAATAGTATACAAAAATTTTCCTTTAGAGCTCCACCCTCGATTTTTATCACAACTGATATCTTTGTATATCATGTGCTTCATAATATAAATTAATTTTTTATGCATTTACTTTTAAATCACATAGGAAATAAAAATAAGCTTACAAACCAAAATGCAATAATACTGGCTTTTATGTTTATTTATGTAGTTACCTGTACTGGAGATCTTTATTTATTTGTGTGGCTTCAAGTTACTATGTATTGTCCTTTCTTTTTCAACTTGAAGGATGCCCTTTAGCATTTCCTGTAGGGCAGGTCTACTGGTAAGGAGCTCCCTCAACTTCAGTTTATTTGGGAATGTCTTTTTTTTTTCTGTGACAAAATTTTCTTTTAATTTTGATACCCAATGTCTAACACCATAACTATGGACCATCAGATTTCTTTTGTTTTTATGGTTCATAATTTTCTTTTTTTAAAATTTATTGGGGTGACATTGGTTAATGAGATTACACGTTTCTAGTGTACAGTTCTATAATACACCATTTATCCATGGCGTTGTGTGTTTATCACCCAAGTCAAGTCTCCTTCCATCATCATTTATCTCCCCCTATACACTCTCCTACCTCCCCATATCCCCCTTTCTCTCTGGTAATCACTATACTGTTGTCTGTGTCAATGAGGTTTTATTTATTATATCCCTTCACCTTTTTCACCCAGGCCCGCCACTTCCCTCCCATCTGACAGTTGTCAGTCTGTTCTTTGTCTATGAGTCTGTTTCTATTTTGTTTCGTTGTTTAATCATATGGTACTTGTCTTCCTCTGACTGGCTTATTTTATTTAGTATAATGCTCTCCAGATCCATCCATGCTGTTACAAAGGGTAAGAGTTCCTTCTTTTTCATGGCTGAGTGTATTCCATTACTCAGAAGTGGTTTCTTCCATCCGTCCTTCTCCTCAGCTAGAGTCAGTTGGTTATTCAGGATGATTTTTCTTTAATTTGGTTGTAATTTTAGCTTGGTCCTAGGAGGAACCTAGTATAGCTTCCACCTACTCTGCCACCATCCTGGATAATGGGGAATGTCTTAATTACTCCATTTTTGAAGGACAATTATGCCAGATACACAATTCTTGGTGAACAGTTTTGTTTTCTTTCAAAATCCTAAGTATATCATCTCACTGTCTTCTAGCCTACCAGGTTTCTGATGAAAATTAGCTGATTATCTTATTGAGGATATCTTACGTACGATGTGTCAGTTCTCTCTTGCTCTCTTTACTATTGGCTTGCGACAGTTTGATACATTGTGACACAGTATGTCTTGACTTGATCACATTTGGAACATGTTGAGATGATTGGATATATAGATTCATGTTTTTGCATCAAATTTGGGGACTATTTCAGCCATTATCTTATCAGTTATTCTTTCTGTCCCCCGCTTCCTTCTTCTGGTATTTCCATAATGTGCATGTTGATTTGCTTGATGTTGTCCCACAAGTCCCTTAGACTCTGTTCACTACTCTTTTTTATTTAATTGTTATTCAAGTACAGTTTTCTGTCTTTTACTCCCATCCCAGCCCACCTCCCCAGCCCTCCCCATCTCCCTTCCATTTCCACCCCCTAGTTCACTATTCTAAATTCTTCCTGCTCTTCAGACTTGACAATTTCAATGGTCTTATCTTCAAGTTTGTTGATACTTCTGCCTATTCAAATCTAGTGAATTTTTTCCCATTCTAGTGATTTTAGTATATGTGCTATGGAAGTGAGAACTAATCTCCAGCTCTAGAATTTCTACTTGTTTTTTTATATAATTTATATCTTAGCTCTCTCTTATTTATTTATATTTAGAGAGGGGAAGGGAGAGGGAGAAACATCAATGTTTCTCCCAATGTGTGGTTGCCTCTCATGTGCCCCCCCACTGGGGACCTGCCCACTGGGGACCTGCCCACAACCCAGGCATGTGCCCTAGACTGAGAATTGAACTGGTGACCCTTTGGTTCCTAGGTTGGCACTCAGTCCACTGAGCCACACCAGCCAGGGCAATTTCCTTTAGCTCTTCGAGCATACTTAAGGTAGTTCATTTAAAATCTTTGTCTAATGAACCTCATATCTGGGCTTGCTTACAGACAGCTTTCACCAGTTTATTTTTTCCTGTAAATGAACCTATTTTCCTGTTTCTTTGTATGTATACTGATTTTTATTGAACACTAATGTTTAAATATAATGTGGTGACTCTGGAAATCAGAGTCCCTTTTCCCCTCAGGGTTTTCTGTTTTTAATTGAGGGCTGGTGTCATCTCTTTATTTAGTCATCTTTCAAAACTATTTTTGGAAATAGTCCCAAAGAAGTTTGATCCAAGGAGGAACACACCAAGACCCATCATAATTAAATTACCCAAGATTAAAGACAATGAGAGAATCTTCAAAGCATCAAGAGAAAAGCAGAGAGTTACCTACAAAGGAGTTCCCATAAGACCATCAGGTGATTTCTCAAAAGAGACCTTACAGGCAAGAAGGGGCTGGAAAGAAGTACTCAAAGTCATGAAAGGCAAAGGCCTACATTCAAGATTGCTCTATCCAGCAAAGCTATCATTTAGAAGGGAAGGGTAGAAAAACTGCTTCCTAGATAAGGTAAGCTTAAAGAAGTTCATCATCACCAAGTCTTTTTTAAAATAGACTGTACTTATTTATTTTGAGAGAGAGGGAGAAAGAGAGGGGGATAAACATCAGTTTTTGGTTGCCACTCATGTGCCCACTACTGGGGACCTGGATCACAACCAAGGCATGTGTCCTGACTGGGAATTGAACCAGTGACCCTTTGGTTTGCAGGCCGGCACTCAATCTACTGAACCACATTACCCAGGGCCCAAACCATTATTATATGAAATGTTAAAAGGACTTATCTAAGAAAAAGAAGATCAAAACTATGAACAGTAAAATGACAACAAATTCACAACTATCAACAGCTGAACCTAAAAAACAAAAACAAACTAAGCAGGGAGAGGAAGATGGTGGTGTAGTAGGAGGGAGCAGATTCCACTTCCCCCTACACATGGGAGAAAAACCTAGCCGATCTATGGAGGAACAGACCAAACAGCCAATAATGCCACAACATGTATGAAAATAGGAGATAAAAAAACTGTAGCAGACGTTGAAAAACCAGACAGTAAGGAGAGTGCTTCAGGATAATAAGGGCACAGGGATCAGCTCGGGGACCAGGAAGGTTGCAGCCCCAGGCCTTGCACTTCGGGGTCTGCCTGAGAGCTCTTGGGAGAGAGCTGGGTCAACCACTCCCTCCCCAGCCAAACAAGGATTAAGTGATGCTGGGGGAGGCCTGGTTGCTTGAAGGCACAGAGAGGGGAGTGAGGACTGAGAGACAATAACATAGGGGCTGTGCACACCCATGCACAGCCCTGGGAAGAGTATGCGCCCCAGCCTGTGTGACCAAGTGCAGCCTGGCCAAGTGGCCTAGCCTTGCGCCCACGCCCCCAACCCAGAGAGAGTGTGGTTTTGTGGAAGACCCGGAGCCCACAGCTGTGAACAAGGAAAAGGCGTGGGCACTCAGTGGGATCCCTTGTACCTAGGTGGTGAACTCAGGGAAAGTGTGCACCCCTTGGGATCCCTAGAGTTCACACTCATGAACCCGGAAAAGGCGCAGGCACTCCGCAGAATCCCGGAACCTATGGCACTGAGCTCCAGAGAGCATCCTTAGGAGTGCCCAGATCCCACACCCAGGGCCCTGCAGAGAGGCACCAGACTGGCTCTGGGGAGAACTCGCCATTAGCCCTGGGGACAATACCCCAGAGGCTGACTGAGTTCTGAACAGGAAGGGAAAAAAGTGATTCCAGTAGCCACTCAGCCTGCTGAAGCCAGCAAGACCAGAAAAAACAGTTTGGCCAGTTTGAAACTAACAAGAGGTTTTTTTTGTTTGATTTTGTCTTTTTTTTAAAAGTAACTTTTTATTTTTAATTCTTTTATTTTTATATTTCTCAATTCCTTATGCGTCTCTTTCTTTCATTCTAGTGCTGTTCCTGCTCCCTTTCTTTCAAAATTTATCCCTTCTTCTTCCTTCCATCTTCTGCTTTGTTCCCTCTTTCTTTTAGAACCTGCAAGTAATTGCATATTTATATTATCATTTTTTCATTATTCTTACATTTTTTATTTTAATA
>JAPYXV010004659.1:0-11174 GCA_028533065.1 Trachops cirrhosus
CACTCTGCACTGTGGGAGGAGAGTTCGGAGTAACCTGAAGCAGGTGAAAGTCATTTCCCTTCTGCCCTCTCCTCCTCCACATACCCTCCGCCCCAAGGACAGCAAGGTCCCATCGTACGTACCCCGAGGCCCACCCAGCCAAGCACGCCTGTCCTTCCAGGGTCTAGTACTGGGTCCCGGGAGCAGTGGCCAAGCTGAGCAAATTCCCATTGTCATGGATTTTCGTGGTCTTTGGTTTTCTCTTACAATTATCGTTACTATCACTTCATTCTAATCCCCCCTCCCCTCAAAGGCTTCCACCAGGTTCTCCACCACCACCGCCTCTACTCCTTCTGAGCAAACCACTTTTAGTAGTTTGGTTGGGGCCCTTTTGTCCTGCTTTTTGCTAAAGTAGCGGTGCCCATTTCACAATGTCTCTGGAAATCACTCCGCAGAGAGGACCAACGGCTCCCGCACCTTCTCCCATGCTGCAAGGTCTGCGGTGCAATAATAACCCTGCGCCGCGCCGATGCCCCGCGCCGATGCCCCGAGGTGCCCCGAGGTTTGCTCAGCCATTTCCCTACTAACGGACCTGTGTGTGGTTTCCAATCTTGTGCTACTTTCAAATACCACTGTGAATAAAACTTTCTGCGACTACCTGTGGCAGCGTGTGCTCAGCGTCCATTCCTTTAACGGACTGCTGATTCGAAGCTAAATTCACGTTATTTGGTGATACTGCACACCCATCCCCCACCCCATGCTAATTTGCACTCCACCAGCAACACGTGACAGCCAGTTTCTACGCTGATTTTTAACGAAGTACCATGTTAAATTTTGGATTTTTACCAACCAGATAGGTCAGAAATGTTAGCTCAGTGGTTTTAATTTGCATTTTTCTTACTATGAAAAGGGTTGAGCATCCATTCAAATGTCTAAGTGCTCCTTACATTCCTCCCCCCCTCCGTAAACTGTCTGTTTCTGTCTCTGCCCTTTTTATACTGACGACCATCCATTCAATCTTGGCTTTAATTCACCTAACAGCACACACTGCCCTTTATTTGGGCCGCTGTTTCCGGCGCGCCGCGGCGCGGGGGAGTCCAGCTCTGATCCTGCACAGGGAAGGGGGCGCCTCACTAAGGGGTCCTGAGGAACTAGGTAATTCCTGGAAAAGTCTACCAAATTCAGGAGCCTTAGCTGAACACCAAAATACTAGCTGAACGAAACACCCCGGCCTGCAGCACAGCTTCATTTACGAGTCAATTAATTTCCCACTTTATATACCAAGAGAAATCGCGCACAGAGAAAACCGCTGACCGCAGAATGGACGCATCATTTTTCTACGGATATCCCTCCGCGGAGCCTCAGTGGTTCAAACATCTGCCAATCTTCTGCAGAAGCAAAACTCTTGATTGCCATTGGGTACTGCATCTTCGCCCCCTCCCCACTTAGCACCGATGCGTCTTCCCGGATGTCCGGCCTCGTCCAGTAGCGGTCCCTCAGTGATGGACAAGGGCCTTTGTCCAATGAGGAGCGCGGGATGGCTTAAACGGTCCACGCGAGGCTAGTGCCTCGCGCTTCCACCGCAGACCCTGCGGAGGGCTGGGGCGTTGGGTCGGCCGTGTTCGGAGGCGGCCGGTGTCGTGCTGCCGGGTTTGCCTCTGCGCCCTATCTCTGTGCAAGTCTGGAGATGCGTCCGTACACCGAGTCCCCTGCCGCGACTCGATGCGCGACCTGATGGTCTGCCCCGCCTGGGGCTGAGTTCCCTTCCGAGGCTGGGCCAGCAGCCCCTGAGCACCATGCTAGATCCTCAGTATGAAGATCAATCCAAGTCGGCGCCTGTACCCCAGGACCCCACTCTCTCCACCTTCCACCAACACTCCCCGGACCTGTTCTAGAGCATGCTCAAGAGAGTGACCTGGGGTCACTGTCCTGCAGCCGAACCAGTATCTCTTGTCCCTCCACCCCTTCCTTGTTTTCCACATTCTCGTTATCCCCGCGCTTAAGGCCAAATCCAGCAAATCCTTTCCACGGGGCAAACTGCACACACCCGTTTTCTCATGGGGTGTCTTTGGTACTGGGCTGCTTAAGGTGCAAGGCAGATGGGCCACGCCTCTCACCTACAATTGCCCTTTCACGTTATGCCCCGGGCACTGGAGCTGGGGTTGGCAGAGCACCTCTGAGTAAGTCTGTAGTCCGTTGGACTCTCCACTCGGCTGAATGATCACATTGCTGCCATTCCGCCACCCACATCCAGCCCACCACGGGCTCCGCACCCTTGGGGAGGGGTGCCACCAACCTCGATTTAGGGGCCTGACGGTGGGGCCCTCTACAAATGAGAAAGGGGGCCGTGCCTCGGAGCAGGCTAGGTCATCGCGTTACTGAACTGTGCTGAAGAGCTGTCAATATGCAATCAGGCTTTTTCAAAACCTCATTTCCCTCACCGCACTCAGTACTTGAATGACTTTTTGTCGGGCTCTCGGAAAGGGGACAGGCTCTTTTGACAGCCATTTAGCTCCTTCAAAGGTTACTCATATTCAGCTCAGAGCTGTGTTAGGGGGCGCCTTTGGTTCTCCTGTAATCAACTTCAATGATACCGCAAGCTGGATTTCAGGAGGGGAGGCAGCTGCCAAGGGGAATAAAATTAAGCACATTGTTCCCGGGAGAAAAGGTTCCAGGAAAGAAATGGGAGCAAAGGGGCAGAGCACCTGGGATTGAAGCCTGACTATTGCGCGGTGTGAATGGGCACAATGCACTTCTCAGACATTTATGGAGCCCGTCTTCACGCAAAGCGCTGGGTGATGAAATGCGGAAGGAACTCAACTTGGCTTCTACTTTCCAGGCGGGGTGAGCTGAAGGTTCACCAACTTTTCAGGTTTTGCACGCACAGAGCGCTGGGAGCCTTGCTAGTCACTGCTCTCCTGATCTTCGAAACTCTCTTTAGGAAAGTAACGCTCTCCTTTCACAGAAGAAAAGATGGGACTCATCTACTACTGAAGATAACCCAACTTAACACAGAGCAAAGGTCTGAATATCATTTTTGCCGAGAAGATACGCAAATGGCCAATAAGCACATGAAAAAGATGTTCAACCTGCCAATGAAATGCAAATCAAAACCACAAGGAGACACCACAGTCACTAGGATGGCCATAATAATAAAATGAATAAAAACATAAGATAAAAACAAGTTATTGGTGAGGCTACGGGGAAGCTGGAACCATCACACACCCTTGGTGCGCGTGTGAAATGGTGCAGCTGCTCTGGAAAATGGTGGCAGTTCCTCCGAAGATTAAACAAAGAATTGCCACCTGACCCAATGATTCTACTAGGTAGAAACCCACGTGAAGTGAAAACAGGTGTCCACACTCATCACAAAAAAAGAAAGTTATGTGACAAGACGGAAGCGTGAGCTAACACCATAGTGGAAATAATTTCACAGTATAGATCTATATTAAGTCATCACATTGTACACCTTCAATTATATAATATTATGTCAACTGTATCTCAGTGAAACTGTTTTTAAAAAACCCTGCATGTGTCCACCAAAAAAATGTTAGGCATGAGTGTTTGTAGCAGCATTACTTATAAGAGCCAAAAGGTGGAACCAACCCAAACACCCCCCAAACACCGGTCAACTGATGAATGAATGAATAAAAGTGGTGTGGCCCTGTAATGGAATACTATTCAGCAATGAAAAGGGATGACGTGTTTACCTGCAACAGCTTGGATGGACCTTGAACCCGTTATGCTGAATGAAAGAAGCCAAACTCAGGTCACACATTGTGTCATTCCATTTACATGCCGTGTCCTGGGTCGGCTCACTGATAGACACAGAAAGGAGGCCAGTGGTTGCAGAAGGCTGGGAGTGGGGTGTGGGAAAGAGGAGTGACCGCTAGCGGGGACGGGGTGTCGGGGAAGTGACGAAAGTGTTGTAGGATTGATTGTGGTGACGTTCGCACAGCTCTGTGAACGTACTAGAAGCCATTAAATTGTATGCTTTAAATAGTTGAATTGTGTGGCGTGTGAATTACACTTCAATAAGCTGAATATATATATTTTTTGCTTTTGTTTTGGGTCCGCAGACGGGCGCTCAAACCACGGAGCCACAGCAGCCAGGGCAAGACCTGTAATGCTGCTGCTGCTGCTGATGGGGATGAGCGCGCGTGAGTGGTGGCTGTGGGCGGCCGTGCATCGCCTGGCTGGAGAGCGGCCGGCTCTCCGACTGTGACCCCACCCCCCGCCCCCGTGACGGACTAGCAGTTTCACGCTGGCTTTGTGAACCAGTTTTTGCAATGAGGAAAATCCAGGGAACATTTGGCTTTTGTCCACTGGAGTAGTTTTGGGAATGGCTCATCCTAAAATGAGTTTTCTTACTCTTCCCCCGGCCCCCCGACAGATTTTGTTTTATTTAATGGGCTTAGGAGGTTTGCATTTGTTTGTCCTTATCTGACATTGTTAACATGCACAGGAAATGCAAACACAGAGCGTTAGGAGGCTTTCGGGGGAGTGTCAGAACACCTGTATAAACAGGTGACAAAAACTGAACTCCGATTAAAATTAAGCCATAAATATATGGCGACACAGGAGACTTTTATTAGAGTGTTTGCTTTAGAAAACTTGTCAGTTCTTCCCGTCTCTTTGAAGTGTATATGAATCTTTTTAAAGCTAGAGAATCCGCTTGCCAGACCCTGGAATACCTTTCTTAAGGACCAGAAGCATTTCGAAATGGAACCAAAGATGATAGCACCCCAACTCCCCAGCGAAGTTAGGACGGACTCCGCGTGTGACGAACCCCATAGTCAAGTCTTCCCACTTAAGGACCAGTGGTTGTTTAGTTCGCGGATGTGTTTGGGAGGGGTTGTGTCAGACCGCCTGTGTAAAAGGTCAAGGTGTCTTTGTCCCGTGATCTTTTAATGGAGCACACCTGGAACCCTGGTCGCATGCTTACTCAATAAAATTGTTTTCCTTCTCTTTCGCTTTTTGAGAGGTTGTCTGGGTCATTGGTTTTGATTCTATTGGACACTAGCTGTCCCTCTGCCCTCCTCCCCTTGGTTTGCTCCGCTTCATACTGGACTTCACAAGCAGTACAGAGTCCTAAGCGGGCGCCTGCCTAGGGACCTTGCACTTCTGGTTTCTGTGGCTTGGCCCAGGTCCTGCCAGCACTCCCCGTGGTTTGCTTCCTCCTTTCACCTGGTCACACCTCAGGGGGATGCCACCGGCATGGCTCGCCCCCCTCATTTTCCTCACAGCGCCAATCACACCGAATTAAGTGATTCCTTCTGTCTCTGCTCTAGGACGGTGACCCCGGAGGTCAGGATTTGCTCTCTGTTTCTCAGCACTGTGCCTGCAGCCCAGGCACTGCCTGGTGTCCGGGAAATAGCATTAAAAATAAGTCTCCTGCCAAGCCAGAAAACCTCTCCAAAAGGCTCCTTCGCCACGAGTATTAGCATCGCGGGTGGACACAGTGCAGTTTGCCCGCGGGTTCTCAGCCCTTCCCCTCGGGGCTCCGGTGGCCAGGGTGGTTTTCCTGCTCCAGTCTCAGCCTCAGCTTCCCGAGGCTGCCTGGGTGCGCCCCCCTCCCGTGTTATCCAAGGGGCCGTACCGGCCATGCTGGGAACGTGGCACGCTGGTTAGGTCCCCCTCCTGAAAGTCTCAGCAGCCAGTATGTCCTCTGTCATGTAGTCACACACCAGTTGTACCGTCCCTACCTCAGGAGTCCAGCAAAAGAAATGAATTCACCAGCAAAACCTTATATTTCATGTCACATTTCCTTTGGGTAGCTCTTATTACTACGAGGCCGGGCTGTGGTGTCCATGCTGCTCAGACATGGGGCCGTGGTGTCCACCTCCTTCCATCAGACTCATCCCCCAGAAGGAGAGGACGTGAGAGGTTACATGGCTGACACGTGCCAGAGAAGGGAAAGCAAAGACCTCAGAAAATGAGCGAGGGCCCTGTTGTCCATTTTGGTGTCTTGCAGAGACTGAAGAGATGTCGTCAGATAAGTTAGTTATGGTCCACCTGGCCCCCCCAGGCGCCTGGACGAAGAGCGCCACAGCAGCCCGGGGGCTCTCAGCAGGCCTCGGACCAAGGTTCAGGGTTCCAGGACAGGCACCACTGCCCGCCAGGACCGCCCGGGGGGCAGAGCACTCTGCGCCCGAGAAAGACCAGAGAGTCGCGCTACCACGGAGTCCTTGCCTCGGGCGCCCTTCACCCTCTGCTGCCTCCTTGAGCCCCAAAGGCCGTGAGTCATAGCTCTACTTTTTCCTCTTCACCGAACAGCATTATTTTGGCCTTTGAATTTCTCTGAGAAACTCCTAAGAAATGGCTATGCCAAGGGAGCCTGTTACAAAGTCACATACTGTGTCTTTAGGAACCAGGGACACTCTAGCTAGGAAAAAAGGTTTGGCCAAAGGGGAGTGTAGGGTAGTATCCCCATGAGACACAGGCGAGGAGAGCCCCTTCCCTGCCCCTTGCGCTTTATTTTTATTTTTTAAAAGACTTTATTGCTTATTTATTTTTCAGAGAGAGGGGTAGGGAGGGAGAAAGAGGAAGAGAAACATCCATGTGTGGTTGCCTCTCACGCGCCCCCTACTGGGGACCTGGTCCACAACCCAGGCATGCGCCCTGACTGGGAATCGAACCGGAGACCCTTTGGTTTGGAGGCCGGCACTCAATCCACTGAGCCCCACCAGCCAGGGCTGGACCTGGCGCTTTGGAAGACCCCGTATCACCTACATACAAACAAACGTACTGAAGAGCAGCGTGCAACTGCGTCACTTGGATCTCGCTCAGTGCAGGTGCAGCCTGGCCCTTACCTGACCGCCTGGGCCTTCGTGAATAGCACTGTTCGGGCCTCACAGAAAGGCTTCTTCGCCGCGCGCCCTGTGTCTCCAGAGGCAGAAGCGACAGTGTCTGGGTGCTGTGAACGTTGGGGGCTCTTCAGGGACCAGCCCATTTTGAGTATGATCCCAGCGGGAACAAGCAGCACAGCAGAGCAGCCCTCAGCGTCATAAAGAGAGCAGGGAAAGAGACCGCAGGGAGGGTCCCGGCCCAGGGTCGCACTGATCCGCGAGGGTCCCAAAGGCATCCACCCGGATCAGCGGCGGGACGGGAGAGCAGCCCCCCGGGCGAGCCGATTCTAACCCCCCTTCTTCACAGGGCTGTTTTACCGCTCTGCAAAATCATGTGTAGCCCAGGGCCCTGCAAATTCCCTCCTCTCTTCGGAAATCCAGTTTTGCCCCAACTTGCAATTCAGTTTAATAATCCTTCCTCTCTCTTCATGGGCGCTACCGCACTTCTCTTTTAAATCGGCTATTACCAGCCATCCGCCTGGTTCTGTCACGAGTAGAATAGAACCTGTAACACATTTTCATGTTTCACATCTGCATGAGGGTCGAGGTCTTACCTTCCTCCAAACACCCTCTGAGGGCACGTCTCTGCATCTAAGCTCTCACACATCCTGTTGGCTGGTGCATTAAAAAAACAAAACAGAAAAAGACTCCATCAGAAGCTTTAGCTTAAAAAGGAAAGTAGACCTCGTCAAACATGCAAATTGTGACGATGTTCAAAAAAACGATCGGAACGTCCGTTTCCACGAAAATCTGTATTCCTTCGCATCTCCCCCTCTGCTCAGTCACACAGGACGGCAGCTTTGGGCTGGACCCTGAGAACCAGGAAGCTAGAGCTCGGGATGACCCCACCTTCCCCAGCTGGCTTCCTGGACGCCCAAGTTCAATGCTCCCCCGAGGGGGTAGAAGCACAGGCTGCGCACAGCGGCTCAGCTCGCACCCTGGGGGTCAGCAGAACTCCACGCTCTGTGCAGGCAGAACACTGAGAGCGGGTGTCTTTCTTTAGACTCCGGCGAGGCGAGGGAGACGCTGGGTTCAGTTGGGACCAACGCCGTAGGTAAGACAAGGCCTTCCCACCGTGCACCTGGCTGGCGTGGCAGCCCTCCCGGGGAACCAGGGCCCAGGGCGGTCGCTCCGGCCAAGTGTGCAGGCCGACCCCGGGAAGAGGGTCCATTACGGCAGGGCTATGACTCGACTCAGGTCTGCCGAGAAAGTGTTTACGGGGCCCGTGCGTGAGCGCCGACGGGTCAGGTGTGGCCAGAGAGCCGGCGAGAGGCTGAGCCTGAGTCAGCCCGAGGAGAGGCTTTCCTCCGCGCTCGCAGCCCGTCTGTCCCCCCAAACGGTGCCACGAGGGGCAGCGGACGGGGTGGGGAAAAGGACGCCCATCGGTGCCCTGGGTTCCTCACAGCCACGCAGAAGCACGTTCCGACCTTTTCATACCCCTCGGGGAAGGCCGTTGAAGCATTTCTTGGTGTATCCCCGGGCAAGGCCAAGGACTTTGGGTCCAGCATCGAAAGCTGCGTTCAGAGGAGTGGACGAGGCTCTGTGTGCGCGGGGGGTCCAGCTCCCAAAACCTTCCGAGCCTCACTCTCCCAGGCTGCACCCGCGCCACCTTCACTCCTTGGAAACACCTGCTTTCCAGTACCTGCGTCACGTGCTGTAAGCAATACTTTTACACCGAATGACCTGCTGCTTCTCCGAATGCGCTGTTTCCTGCAACCGATCTTGACGTCATTTCTCTGAGTTGTCCCTTTGCCCCAGGTGTTCGGTATTTTGCTTTTCACATCAAGGCAGAGTGCACAATTCTCAGGGGTGTGCTGGGCTTCAGGTGAGGATGAGCCTCTGGGTCAGCAGGATCTGGTCCCCAAGCCGGGGCTTCACCCCTCGACCCTGGCCAAGCTGCTGATCCCCAGAGGCATTTCCCTTGATTGGGAAATGGGGTTGCTGACAGCGCCCAGCCTCTGGAGAGGCTGGGGGTCTGCGTGGGTGGCACGGTGCCTGGGTCCGGGCGCGCCCACCACGGGTGTGCGGGTCGTGGCCGTGCTCCTGACTGCAGGTGACAATAGCCCTTCCATAGCACCTTCATCATAATCCCACGAGGTAGATGCCTCGCTTTTCCCATTTGTAGGTGAGGCCAGAAGTTTAAGGAACTTGTCCAAGGTAACAGGAAGAAGGAAGCACATCGCCCAACTGAGCGAAATTCACGAGGCATGCTTTCAGGTTTCGACAAGCGCCCTGCAAAGCAAACTCTGCTAATTTATAACGACCGCTCTGACAATCCTCCAACACCGATAAATCAGCGGTTCTCAACCAGGTCACAAACTGGGTCAGCTGGGAACTGAAAAATACCCACACCCGGAAAACACCTGTGCCCGAGGTTCTGGTTTCAGCGGCTAGGGTGCGGCCTGAGCGTCAGGACCTCGGCAAGGCTCCCAGGTGACCCTGCTGCGAACCCGAGATTGACAGCTGTTCCTCTCCATGCTGAGGATGGTCTCTCAGGGGAGTGATCCCGAGGGGGTCTCGTCCCTAAAGGGTCCCCTACCATTCCCGTGAGACTCACGTTGGGTGTGGAGGCCGTGCGAGACTCTGCCAGCCCGCGCCCTCGTCCAGGGCCCCCCAGGACTTGGGACCTAATGAACGGGAGGTTCTAACTCACGCGTGTGTCTGTTTCTCATAAAGCTTTACGTTCAGAAATTGGCTTCAGAGACACAGAAAAGGAACGGGAACTTGTTTGAACAAAAGGAGTTTTCCCTCAGTCGTGCCAGCCTATAAGCCTCCATAAAGCAGCCGAAGTGGCTCCTCCTCTCCCTGGCAAGGGCGTAAAGGGTCGGTGTTTATCGGAGTGGCTCCCGTGAAGACAAAGGGTGTGTGTCCTCCCCACCCAGAATATCCTAGCGGTCCGTCTCGCTGCTGTCCCATGTCAAGGCTGCAGGACCCGCAGCAGTTCCCTGAGGGCCCGACCCACCGCCATGAAGTCCTACCTGTGGAGACTCGGGCACCTGCGCCAAGCTATCTGGCTCTTGACTGCAGTCGTGTTGATTTTCTTCCTGGTCGCCCTGCCCTCCTTCGTCAAGGAGCCTAACACAAAGGCTACCAGGTAAGATCCCGACCCTTCCCCTGCTCATCCTCACTTCTTAGAGGACATTGAAACTCTGTGGGGAGACCCGGGGAACTCTGCGACACCGCTGTGCCCACGTGGGCGTCAGGGAGCCAGAACCACTGCCGAGAACAATCCAAGGGGAAGCCTGGGGATCGCGGAGGTGGTGGGAGCGGGAAACCGAAGCCCCCGAGGCCACGGGGCTTGTGTGCAGAGGAAACGCAGGCAGGGGTTTGAAACTACTGAGCTGTCTCCAGAAGGCAGAGATTTCAAACAAGACTGTTCTCCCCTCTGGGACCGTGAGTTAGCTGAGCGGCTTTGGCGTTAATTCTTACCTGCCAGTCTCCGTGTCCTGGGGCGAGGGTTATCCTGAGCGCTCTGTTCATTCCAGATCACGCTCTGCTTCAGAAGTCTGTCACTTCTGGCTGCCGCTCAGATTCTGGGCCCCACGTTCATCCTTTGAAAGGACCTTCTAGACCAGTTTTCTTATGGAATAAACACATGTCCAGCAGCGAGGGACCCTGTTCTTTCTAGACTCAATTTTTTTTTAAAGATTTGATTTATTTATTTTTAGAGAGAGGGGAGGGGAAGGAGAAAGAAAGGGAGAGAAACCTCAATGTGTGGTTGCCTCTTGTGCACCCCCTACTGGGGACCTGGCCGGCAAACCCAGGCAAGTGCCCCAAACTGGGAATTGAACTGGGGATGCTTTGGTTCGGAGGCACGTGCTCAGTCCACTGAGCCACACCAGCCAGGGCTCTAGACTCAATTTTTAAACATTTTGTTTCATAATTCTTACAATTTGAAAGTAATACGTGCTCTTGTGAAGTTTAAAAAAATACAGAAAGGTGAAGCAAGAAGGGGGGTCTCTCCATTACATACACCAGATCTCCACCCACTCTTCTTTTAAATATATTTTATTGATTATGCTATTACAGTTGTCCCATTTCCCCCCTTCACTCCCCTCCACCCTGCACACCTTCTCCCACCCACATCCCCCCTTTAGTTCATGTCCATGTGTCATAAGTTCTTTAGCTTCTAAATTTCCCCTACTATTCTTGCCCTCCCCTGTCTATTTTCTGTCTACCATCTATGCTACTTATTCTCTGTACCTTTTCCCCCTCTCTCCTCCTCCCAATCCCCTGTTGCTAACCCTCCATGTGATCTCCATTTCTGTGGTTCTGTTCCTGTTCCAGTTGTTTGCTTGGTTTGTTTTTGTTTTAGGTGTGTTTGTTAATAGTTGTGAGTTTTCTGTC
>JAPYXV010004660.1:0-11174 GCA_028533065.1 Trachops cirrhosus
ACAGAGAATAAGTAGCATGGATGGTAGGTAGAAAATAGACAGGGGGAGGGCAAGAATAGTATGGGAAATGTAGAAGCTAAAGAACTTATGACACATGGACATGAACTAAAGGGGGGAATGTGGGTTGGAGGGGGTGTGCAGGGGGAGGGGAGTGAAGGGGGAAAATGGGACAACTGTAATAGCATAATTAATAAAAATATTTTAAAAAAAGAATGGGAGGGATGAGCAAGGGAAACAATAGCAAACAATAAACAAATGGGACTTCACCAAACAGTTTTTGCACAGCCAAGGAAATCATCAACAAAATGAAAGACAACTTACTGAATGGGGGAAGTTACTTGCCAATAATACATCTGATAAGGGATTAATATCCAAAATTTATAAAGAACTCATACAGTCTTTACCAGGTGGCTCAGTTGGTTGAGTGTCATCCTGTACACAAAAAGACTGCAGGTTCGATACGTAGTTGGGATGTGTACTGGAGGCAACTGATCGATGTTTTCTCTCTCTCTCTCTCTCTCTCTCTCTGTCTCTCTCTCTTTCTCTCTATCCCCTCAACCTTCTTCTCTCCCTCCATCCCTGCCTTTCTCCCTTCCCCTCTCTAAAACCAATGGGCATGTCCTTGGGTAAGGATAAAAATAGGAAGCAATTCATACAACTCAACACCAAAAATACCCCAAACAATCCAAGTAAAAAATAGACACTTCTCTGAAGAGGGTATACAGCTGGCCAATAGACATATGGGAATATCCTCAACATCACTAATCATCAGAAAGATGCAAATTAAAACCACAGTGAGATATCACCTCCTACCTGTCAGAATAGCTAACATCATTAAATACATAAGTAACAAGTGTTGGCAAGGATGTGGAAAAAGGAACCTTAGTGCACCATTGGCTGGAATGCAGATTAGTGCAGCCACTGTGGAAAACAGTATGGAGTTCTCTCAGAAAGTTCAAAATGGA
The DNA here is from genome assembly GCA_028533065.1 of Trachops cirrhosus. Lineage (NCBI taxonomy): Eukaryota > Metazoa > Chordata > Mammalia > Chiroptera > Phyllostomidae > Trachops > Trachops cirrhosus. The sequence continues at coordinate 966 of JAPYXV010004660.1, forward strand.
ACTGCCTTATGGCCCAGCAATCCCACTTCTGGGTATATATCTGAAGAAATCCAAAACTCTATTTTGAAGTATATATGTGCCCCTGTGTTCATTACAGCATTATTTATAATAGCCAAAACATGGAAGCCACCTAAGTGTTCATCAGTAGATGAATGGGTAAAGGAGTGCTACAATATATACAATAGAATATCACTCAGCCATAAAAAGAATGAAGTCTTGCCATCTCAACAACCTAGAAGGTATTATGCTAAGTGAAATAAGTCAGACAAAGACAAATACCATATGATTTCACATATATGTGGAATCTAAAACATAAAATATATGAACAAATAAAACAGAAACAGAGAACATTTTGATGGTGCTAGATTGGAGGGGGCTTGGAAGGATTAGTGAAAAAGGAGAAGGGACCAAGAGGTACAAATTGGCAGTTACCTAACCATTATGGGGATGTAAACTACAGTATAGGGAATGTAGTCAATAACATTATAAAACTACGTATGGTACTAGGTGTATTGGGGGGATCACTTTATAAGTTATACAAGTGTCTAACCATTATGTTGTACACTGGAAATTAATATAATATTCTATGTCAAGTATAATTGAAAAATTAAAAAATTATTTAAAACCTTGAGTATCTACAAATACAGTTGACCATTGAGCAACATGGCTTTGAACTGGGTGAGTCCCCTTATTCAAATTTATTTTCAATAAATATATACAGTAGTGTACAAAATGGCATTAAGACATTTGGATGACCATTTAGGTTAAAAATTGCATTCTTATGTCATAATACATACAAGAGCAAAGTCTATATAGGTTAGAGAGCTAAACATATAAACTAAATCAAGAAGAATATGTTCATAATTTTAATGCAGAGGAAACCAAAGCCAGAAACCTGAGAGATAAAAAGTAACTCATGTACATGTGTGCAAATGTGTGTGTGTGCATATGTGTCTGAGTTTGTGAATGGCCATGTGCAAAAAACCTGTCTGAAAAGATTTACACCAAGCTCTTAACAGTGGTTGTTTTTAAGGGGAAGGATTAGAGGGGATATAGGGAACTGTTCTGTGTGGCGTGCCACGGCAAGTGTAGCCCAGCCCCTAACTCAGAAAATCCAGTGGGGAGCGAGTTGGCACAAGGACCCACACCCATGGATAGGATCTCCCATGGGGAATCAGGTCCGCATTGTACCTAGGCTGCTATGAGACTTGCTTTTGCTAAAACTCCCTCCCCCTAGATTGAGGCAGCAAATGTTTACTGCATATCTTTAAAGTAACTTCCTAAAGTCTGTGCTAAACCTCGCAAGTATGGAGTGTAACCAGTTCAACAACTTTCCCCCTTGATCTGCACATCCTTCACTTTGAAGTAATTAGCAACATTCTTTCCTTTGTTTTCTGTTAAAGGTAATCACCTACAGCAAACCTGTGCATAGTAAATGAGGACCATCCTAGATGTAATGTACCCAGAAGAGCAATAAAAGCCTGTCCAGGCAGGGGTCAGGGCCCTCCCTCACTTAGAGTGCGGCAATGCTGTCCTTTTTTCTCAACACGACTTCTGCAGTCCGTGTGAATTTGTTCTTCGCAGCCACAACACATGGACCCCATGGACCAGAGTCCACATCAAGGGGACTTTTACTTTCTTCTTTATTAATGTCTGTTTATGTTTTTTTATGATTAGTATGTGTAACAAATATGATCAGGATTTTTTTTCATTTTGAAAAATAAAAGAGGTCATAATGTATGGCTTTTGCCCATTTATACTTGATGAAATAGCAATAGTTAACCTTTATTCAATGTTTATTATAGTCCAGACTATTCTATGTGCTTTACATATATTAACTTAGCACTCACCGCAGCCCTGTGAGATAGGTCCTATTATTATTCTCATTTATATAGGAAGAAAGGTGGCTTTGAGGAGTCATACAGCTAGTTAGTGGCAGGAAGAGGTCTCCAACTCAGATTATCAGGCACCAGGGCTAAGATCTTGACTATGACACTACATTAGCATTCAGAACAATTTTTTCCTGAACAAACCATAATATTCTTTGTTTAACATGTTAATGGCCACTATGCTTAAACATGATGGAAGACCTTATGAATATGGATTGAGGTGTGTATCTGTTTTTATCAATACTAGAATGGGATGTCTGAGAGAGGGTATAAGGACTTTCCTGGAAATATTCTATGGTGAAATTGTTTCTATCCACCAAGGAAAGTGAAGGTGAAAGGAAGAACCTTCTCCTCCATGTAGTTGCTGCCAAACTATAATCATCATTTTGCTGATACTCTTTGCTGCACAAAGCTCTTATGCACTGATTCTCTCTTCACATTCCTTGAACACCTTAGATATGTGGCCTGATAGATACAGTCTTCTCTTCTTTCGTCCAGAAGCAAGTTTTCATTGCTATCTTTCTATCAACACCCTAGGTTAACAGTTTGACACATTAGTATTTAAAAATCAAGAACAAAACTGTCAACCTAAAAAAAACAATTTGCAGGTACCCAAAGGCATCTCAGAATAAAAATTTGTAGTTGACACATTCAATCTAGATCATAGTCATTAACAAAATATTAATTTCTCAATTAGCAGTGAGAGCAGAACAATCATGTACATGGAAAGATAATCAAGGTTGAGTAGAAAGTTGCGTTTTGAAAAGTGCAAGTAGAAATGATTCTTATACATACCGTATACTCATTTCTATAACCAAAAGAATAGTTCATTAGGAATAATAAAGACAAGTGAGTAAAAGAAAAGAGAAACCATGAGTAGTTTACTTGTTCTATCATTTCCCTGCTCCATGTAACAGGTAGTTGTTAACAGCATATTAGATTTACAAATATGTTGTTCTCTTTCTTCCTGGGGATTTTGAATCAGCCAATCGAGATTTAATGATGTAGATTTAAATACATTGCTTTAAATTCCCAAAGTGTTGGTTGGTTTGCAGTGTTCTACTGCTAAAGTTCACACACCTTCAGCCCTTGCTGGCTGCCCTTACAAATCCAGGAGCAGACCTGCAGGAAGGAGTGGAGAAAGCACAGCATGTAGTCATAACCCTGTTGAGAAATCTGAGTGTTGTGCCCTGACAGGTGAGTAGTTTTAGTTAGGTTAACCCACGGTTTTTTAACGTTGATACTACTGACATTTGGGGCCAGATAATTTTTTTTGTTGTTAGGGAGCCCTGTGCATTGTGGACATTTAGCAAAAGCCCTTGACCTCTACCCACTAGACAGCAGTAGGTGCAATAACCAAAATTACCTCCAGGCATTACCAAATGTCTCTATATATTGCAGAATATTGCCCCAGTTGGAAACCACTGGACTGTTAAGGAAGTCGTGAGGCTAGAAACAGGGAAGATCAGATACTCAGATCAGAGGAAGAGGAACCAAAAACATGGAGGGGTAAGAGTGGATGGAAGAGACATTAATCAAGTGTAATTTGACCTAAGGATAGTGACTTTTATTACTGTTGTTATTATAAGTACATGTAGTTTTGGAGCCTAATATGGAAGTATGTGCAGTATTGAAGTAAAAATCTCGCATTCCCTTTTGTCTGTTCTGGAAAATGAAACCTGACATTGCTTGGAAAAAACCATAGCCAGAGTTGTCAGGAAAAGGTTATAACCAGTTATTCTTTTGCCCAAATAATGTACCTGTTATGTAATTGGAAATTTAACAATGAACATGCTAATTATAATTTTATATTTACAAAGCTTTCAGTTTATTGTGCAAATGAGAATTTTCTTCCAGTTTATTCCATAATTCCCTCCTGCTAAGGAGTATGTTTTAAAAATTCATGCTGTTACCCTTTGAGATATGGAGCAACATCTCTTAAAGTCTGGAGAAGGGCACATTAACTCAGTGTGGGGGTGGGAATGGGGCATTGGGGTACAGGAACATAAAATACATATCAGATGTAAACTATTTGTTTTTGGAAAATCTGCACATTTGATTTTTTTATTCCAGTGATATCAGCTAATAGTGAATTCATTATGGTCAAGAAGTGTTGCCACAGCAACTCATGGCAGTCAGTTGTAACAGAGCTATTGTTTATCCACTTAATAGAAGGTGAAGTGTGGTCTGCTTATGATTTGTTGCCACATTTAATTTTCATATTATTCTTATTTCCTACCCCTGCAAGAAATAAAAAGCAGTCATAATTCTTCCTATTTTTGAGTATTAGTAATTGGGATATGTGGATACTTACAGGCAGATATGCATTTGGAAAAGATATCAGCTTGGTATACTTTACACTGATGACAGCAAAAGTCCTTGATTGGGATCTGGCTCTTAATACAAAATCATTAGAGGTAATGGCCCTTGGGATGATAATGCCAGTCTGGACCTTTATAACAGTCCAGAGCTACTCTTTAGATCATTTACATTGCATTTCACTTCTATCTTTATGACTGATTCATATGAGTCACATGAAATCCACTCATGTTTTTCAAAGTTAGTTTCAAACATCCTGTGTAATTTTGCAATTTAAATTCATATTTGATATACCATATTGAATTTGCCATCAGGCACAGTGTGACAGCTGGCACCTAGCATCTTGCTTCCTTGTGCAATATTTCAATCTCACTAGGTGGTTCTGGTCAAGGAAAAGTCTCCTTGGTGGGCCATTAATTCTGTTTCTGTCCTGGGTTTTCACCAGCCTCTTCCTTCACTTTTAATCTGTTCCTGCTTCTCAATGTAGAACTCTTTCCCTGCTTGGGGAACCAAGAAAGTGCTAATGCAAACCAACACATAAGGCTGTCAGTCATTTAGAGAAACATACCATCACAGTAGAGGCTATTTGGGAAGATCTGGCCTCTATTATCCTCTTCTTGTCTGTTCTCCATTCTCATTCCTTGTCCCACATGCCCCTGTGTCCTTCCTCCCTTCTCTCTTTTCTTATCCTTTCTTCCTTCATTTTTCTTAGTCTCTTCAGACTGCTATAATAATAAAATACCACAGGCTAGGTGGCTTATAAACAACAGAAGTTTATTTCTTACAGTTCTGGAGGCTGGAAGTCCAAGTTCAGAGTACCAGCTTGGTGGGGTGAGGGTCCTTTCAGGTCACAGACTTCTCATTGTATCCTCATATGGTGGAGGGGCAAGGGAGCTCTCTGGGCCTCTGTTATAAGTAGCACTAAAGGAATTCATGAAGTCTCCACCCTCATGACCCAATCATCTCCCAAAACCCCACCTCCTAACACCTTGGGCATTAGGATTTAGCATATGGATTTTGGAGGAATGGAAACATTCAGACCACAGCAATTTCCTACAGGATATAAAAACCTTCAGGTAACAAAACATCTGACAGTAGTAATCTTGGCTTTTGTGTGTAATTCTGATTCTTTTTTTGTTTGTTTGTTTAAAGATTTTATTTATTTATTTTTAGAGAGGGGAAAGGAGGAAGAAAGAGAGGAAAACATCAATGTGTGGTTGCCTCTCGAGTGCCCCCTAATGGGGACCCGGCCTGCAACCCAAGACTGTGTCCTGACTGGGAATTGAACTGGAGAAACTTTCATTTGCAGGCCGGTACTCAATCCACTGAGCTCCACCAGCCAGGGCCTGATTCTTTTTAAGATGTTCTTTAGGGAACATGTTAGTCTTCAGGTAGCAGGAAGGTGGCAGTAGTGTTCTCTAGTGTTCTCTCAGTCTTAAAGCAACATGTCTGGGAGCTTACAGGAGAACTAGCTACAAAATAAGAGGTTTTACAGCAGTCTGTAAATCAGTGGATACTGAGCAATCTCATCCCTGAGTGGGTAGGCTCCCATAGCCTGGAAAACAGTAGCCTGTAGCATATCTGGCCCCTGGGCCAGGCTGCAGTCTCTACTCTACTGCTCACTAACTCTGTGCCTTTGGGTAAATATAGTGGCATCCTAGCCCTCTGTTTCCCCAATCATAACACAACAAGATGTCATCGTGTTGTTGTGAGGGTGAAATGGGTTTATAAATGTAGAGTGCTAACTCATAGTCCACCCTCAATAAATGTCAGCTGTAATATCAGCATCCTTGTCCTCAAAAAGTTTACAAACTAGTTAGGGAGATGGCATAATACATATGAAAGAATTACAAAAGAGAGCCTATCATGAAGTTTTAAGTGTTAGCGTACATGTATCATGGGAGCTTTGAGGAAGAATGAAGTATTCCAGTGTCTTTGTGATTAGGAAATATAAAAAGAGCATGAATTATGCTAGAAATCGAAGGTTGTTAAGCCAATATTAAGCATTTACTTCTGTGGGAGTGCACCTTTCAAGTTCTAGCTGGGCTCATAATCATACTGACATGAGACAAATTAACAAGAGAAATACAAAGTTTATGATGGATGTACATGTGTAGGTGCCATAAGAATATGAGACCCAAAGGTAGACTGGGCAGCTGAGGTTTATATGCCATTTTTGGACAAAGGAAAAGAGGCAAGGGGTCTGGGATTTCAAAGGAAAAGTAGGCAATTCACAGGAAGACAATGTTGATGTAAAAACAACCAAACCAGTAGAAAATTTTTGTAAGAATCTATTTGAGCCAAACTGATGGCATATGCTGGGGAGCAAGATCTCTGGTGCTCTAGAGAATGACGGATTTGCAGCTTCTTTTTATACACTTGGAATTAAGGAGGGGATGTAAGGAAGGTTACATGAATTTAAGAGAAAGCAAGGTACAGAATAGTTTACAAGATTATGTGCTCCCTGGAGGGTGGTTACATCTCCTAGGGGTTTGAAAAAGAGGATTATTCTGGCATTTCAAAGGTGTGTTAACCTAGGTGCACAAGAACTATGAACCAGGGTGTGCTTACAGCAAAGATAACCTTTTACTCAAGAAGTTGTAGGCCTGGGCTGCGATCATCCTGTGAGGTTACATTTGGTCACTAACTGGTTAGATTTATTATAGAGCCTTAGCAATTGTGGTGAACAAAGTCTTGCTGGGCCAGCCAGAAACAATGGGACACATGGGGACGTTAAACAGACTTTGCTAGATTTCTCCCTGTCTGCCGCACTTAATTATATGTACTAAGGTGAATATGCTAAGGTTCCCTATATGGGGCAGGTTTTTCTATCTGAATTCTTGTAGGCAGATAAAGGGGAGGGTCAAAGTTTTTTTCTGAGTCTTGTTTCTTAATAACCAGTCTCAAATCATTATACCAAAAAGCACATTTTGGGATGGCAAAACTCTGGTCCCCCTCACCACCCCTATTCTTCACTCACCCAATTGAATGTTTATGCCATACAACATTCATTTTGCTAATGAGGTTTTGCTCATCCTAAAAGGTTGCACAATTATAATCTCTGCATTGGATGTTGGGATAAATAAATAACCCTTCCACACATTACACAATATAATCCTTTCAACAGTCCTATCATCAGATGGTAATATCTCCATATTACATATGAAGAAATTGAGGTTCAGAACTGTTAAACAGTGTCTCGAAGATCAAAGTGCTAACAGAGCTGAGACTGAAGCAAAGGCTGTCTGATGGCAGAGCAGGTAAAAGAAGTATAAGTACAATGGGCAAGTCTGATTAGAATGGGTATGGAGGGCAGAAACCCAAAGATCTCCTGATGGGAACAGAGCATCTATTGGAGTCAGAGAAAAACTAGCCTCGCTACAGGGTGGTTTGCTGAGAAAGACACTATATGCCAGGCAAAGGTGTTTGGACTTGGTCTGCTGACAATGACAAGCTCACTAGCTCCCGAGCTGGGAGTGAGTGACATGATGAGACAAGCTATTATTGAGTTTTGCCTAGGTGGGGGCTAATGGGCTAGAAGCAGATTAGAGGGAAAAAACTTTGGCTTAAGAAGGCAGCCAGGCAAAAGGAAGCAGGAGAAGTTCAGGTGTGGGTTGATGAGAACCTGGGGCATGGCAGGGAGAGTGGAGGGGGATATGCCAGAGTAAACAAAGAAGAAACATCAAATCTAGGGCCTCTTAAAGGCAATATTGCTAGGCCTCTGTACCAGCCTGGATGAGGACAGTTCATGAAAGAGCAGGTATTAGAGTCATCTGCATCTGATTTGTTGTCCTAGCAGTCCTGAAAACATGTTTTTGCTAAGGTAGTGAAAATTGGGAAGACAGGTGAAAAAAGATTTGTTTTGTGTGTATACATTGAACTTTTGGTGACCTGTGGGAATCCTGTAACCATTTGGACGTATGGAAAGTAAAATATATGTTAGAGATCAAGGCTGGGGACAAAGATTTCAGAATCAGCCAAGGGATACATCTTCAAGGCAATGATAATACACATGGTTAGGAGCCCAAATAAGGAAAAGTGGCTGCAAAGGGCAAACGAGTGATTGGTTTGGATGGTTATGGTAAAATCAGGAAAACAGCAGAAATAATGGCACCTTATATTAGATGGGTTCAGAAGGTGATCATTTGGACCCTTTGGGAAAGTAACTCAGTGGACCATGAGGGTGGAGGCTGCACGGAGCAGGTGGGGAGGAATGGAAGAGAGAGGATGTGATGGGGAATCTATAGGCTTAGGAATGACAGGAGGGGAGGAACAGGATAGGCCTAGCAGTGGACCAAAGGAAGGTTTTCTTTGTTTCTTTGTAGAATTAAATGATGTGGTTATATATGTGTGAAGGCACAACCTGATAGGCTGTGGAGAGGGAGAATCTCACAGCTCTTTGGTTATTAAACAGGTATAACACAGGAAAAGAGTTTGGGGAATGAAACTTTGTGCAGTTTTCTGAACTAGCAATGGGACAATTCAGACCATGTCTCACCCAGACAGAAGAGATTTCTCATATGCTTTATATTTATAAAAGTAGCCTTTGACCTTTTTTAAAGTTGATTAAGTCTAGTACAATTTTATAGTCTCACTATATTTAATTTCATATTTTATATATATACACATATATACTATAAGTAGCTTATATCTCAAGGTACATTTCAAATATTGTTCTTGATAATTTAGAATTATTTTGTGGAGACTTCCTTTTAGAATTGATTATATTGCCATTGTTTTTACCTTGTAGTTGACTGAGGGTTTAATAAAACTATTCAACATAGTTCATTAACTAGGTACTATAAATTTCCATCTGTGCAAGCTAATGCATGTAGACCCTACATCCCCTTCAGGCCGCCACACATACCACTCTTGACCCATGGCTGTTTGAGGTAGAACTGTGTGAGGGACCAGGGTTAGTCTAAATATTAAATATTCATAAAGCCTAATTCTCTCCTCCCTCCTTCCCTTTCTACCTTCCTTATGACAAAATGAATATCCATATAAGTTCTAATATTTTATTTTGCCTTCCAATAAGTCATCTTACCCTGTGCTACATGCCCCCTGCTTTGGAGAACACAGCTTTAGTGAGAGTGCTATATTGAGGAAACGGGAGAATCGTAATTGTCATTATCCCAGTATGGTATTTTTCTTTCCTTTAGTGTAGCTTTTGTACCTTGGACTTGGGAGAAATCAGGAACTTGTATTAACGGAGACACCTGGTCCTTCTTGCCAATGCAGTGGAGAATTACAGATCAGCAAGTCTAATAGCGTGCAAACAAGGTTTATTGGTGATACATTCTCATGGAAGAGAACAGGCCTTGCTGAGGTCAGGGTGAAAGGCATAGGTTCAGGGCATGGCAAGGTAAGGGCGGCAAGAGGCAAGGGCAAGGGTGGCAAGAGCGGGGGCTGCAAGAGCATCAGGTCCTTTGTTCTGAGGACTTATATAGTTGGCAGGATGGGGGGAAGAATGTACTTATTGCTTGATGGGTAAAGGTGGTGCCAGCTTTCTCAGGGGGATGTGACTACGTAAACATATGTATGTGTGGGGGTCTGTTCACCTGAATCCTTATCTTGCCCCAGACTCTATTAGTTCATCTTGTTGTAACGCAGATATGTGACTGGAGGCAGTTAAAGTTGGGACAGTTACCCAAAGTTATTTATGGGCTCTTTCTGTAAGCATTAGGGACTCTCTCATAAAACAGATAGTGACTAGAGGTAGGTGATTAACCCAAGTGTTTTTAAGGGCTTGTTTTTTGGGCACTGTGGACCCACTCTGCTACCTACTTCTAGGCCTTGGGATGAATACAGTCTCAAGGCTTTCTTTCCCAGATAGTGTTCCGGGGTCCAGCCTCAGCAGGGTCTCAGGGTTCCCGAAGGATGCACGGCTCAGGCGAAGAGACAGACACCAAGTAAGGTGCCGGAGGACAGTCAGGCTCTCTGGGCCTGACTGACTCACCGAGAAGAATCAATCTTTATTTTTATAGGGGAGGTTATACAA
>JAPYXV010004661.1:0-11174 GCA_028533065.1 Trachops cirrhosus
TTGTTGCTAGTTGTTGTAACTGGTAAATTGTGTACTTTTGTAAGTCTCGCAATGTCCTAGAGCATAAAAGTATATCATCCACATATTGGATTAAAGAGGAAACTTTGAGAATTTTCACATTATTTAAGTCAGCTTGTAATATCTGGGAGAAATATTTCAGATTCTCTGTATATTCCTGGGTCATTTTAGTGTAAGTAAATGAGCAATCTTCCAAAGTGAAGGCTAAGATATACTGACTTTGCATCATTTTTATTGAAATGCTGATCAAGGTGCTACATAAGTTTATTACTGAAAACTATTTACAGCCCACAGAAATGACTGATAATAAGGGGTGTGGATTTGGAATCCCAGACTATCTGGAAATAACTGTTCTATTTATAGCTCTGTGAGTATGCACAAGTCTTGGTTTTTACTAGGTTTCTTTACTGGAAAGAGTAGAATTACAGAAGCTTCTATATAAATTATGTCTCCCTTTAAAGTAATTTTGTATAATGGGCTTAATTCCCGCTACTGCATCAGATCTTAAAGTAAAAGGGCAAATGTTAGGCAGAGAGAAAATATTATCAGCAGTTATTTTCACAAGAGTGTTTGTTTGATATCCTCACCTACCATACTGGAAGGAGCTCAACGTTGTATTGAAACATCCTGCAAGAAACATTGACTGTCAAGATTTTCATTTTCTTCTTGTGAAAATTCCTTTATAATTATTATTTTCCCAATTATTTCAGTATTGAAATACTTTTCAACCTTCCAGGAAAAAATACATGGGTACCATGAGTTTAAAAAAAATATCTCCCTATCAGGTATACTGAGGCTTATTACACCAATTATAAGAACATCTTGGCTCATAACTTTTTATATTTGGAAGGTGAGAAGTTTTGATTTAAGAATGGTCATTAGTTGAAAAGATATACCTACCATCTACACTGAAGCTTTACTCTTAATTGGGTGTTGTTGACAAATAAAGTAGTCCCAGTACCTACAAGGGCCTTAATAATTTCCCCTATTATAGGAATTTTAATTTCTACCTATCTATTAGTAAGGAGAAAGAGAAACACCCTTATACTCCGCTGAGCAACCATATGCTTGCTTTTGTATTTTTATTTTCCTATACATGTTTTTTATCTTCTTTATATTAGATAAGTCCCTTTAACATTTCATATAACAAGGGTTTGGTGATGATTAACTCCTTTAACTTGACCTTATCTGAGAAGCACTTGATCTGCCCTTCCATTTTAAGGATAGAGCAATCTTGGATGTAGTTCCTTTTCTTTCATGAGTTGGAATACTTCTTTCCAGCCCCTTCTTGCCTGCAAGGTCTCTTTTGAGAAATCAGCTGACAGTCTGATGGGAACTCTTTTATTTATAACTGTCTCCTTATCTCTTGCTGCTTCTAGGATTCTCTCCTTCATTTTTACCTTGGCTAATGTAATTACGATGTGCCTTGCTGCGTTCCTCCTTGGGTCCAACTTCTTTGGGACTCTCTGAGCTTCCTGGACTTCCTGGAGGTCTATTTCCTTTGCTACATTGGGAAGTTCTCCTTTATTATTTGTTCAAATAAGTTTTCCACTTGTTGCTCTTCCTCTTCTCCTTCTGGTACCCCTATAATTCAGATGTTGGAATGTTTAAAGATGTCCTGAGTCTTCCTAAGCCTCTCCTCATATTTATTTTAAATCTTATTGCTTCATTCTTTTTTGTGTGGTTGTTTCTTTCTTCCTTCTGGTCTACTGCATTAATGGGAGGCCCAGCTTTCTTTCCATCAGTACTGTTTCCCTGTGCATTTTTTTCATTTCACTCATTGTAGCCTTCATTTTTTTCATCTAATTTGCAACCAAAACCAAATTTGTGAGCATCCTGATCACCAGTGTTTTGAACTGTGCATCTGCTAGGGTGGCTATCACTTGGTTGCTTAACAGGATGGGTTCTGGGGCTTTAATTTTTTCTTTTGTCTCATCCATCTCTTTTTTTTTTTGTCTAGTCACACCTGTTATCTATGGGGAGGGGAGCCTTAGGTGTTCTGCAGGCCAGGGCAACCCAGTCACTGGGTTGTGAGGCTGCATGTGTTGGCGGGCTCTGAGATGGAACAATGGCCATTGCTCTGCTCTCCATCAGATTTCAATCCCTTTCTTTGCTTCCCCCAAGCAAACTGCACCTCTCTGGTGTAGATTCCCATGTGGGAGGGATTGTGTACCCTGTGGGACTTTCCAATGACCTCTTCTGCCAGGCTGGGAGTCTCTCCCTTTGTCTCAAAACCCCACAGGTGTTTTTAATCAGTGCCCTGAAGCTCTGTTTCCCTGCACTGGTATCCTGGGTTGCGTGTAATGCCTTGCTTCACAATCGCCACCTCGCTGGGTCTGCCACTTGCCACCCCTTGGCCAGGGTTTGCCAGCCACCACTTGCATGCCCAGTGTCTGCCCACAGTGGTCTTAAGTGCCCTATCCCAACACTCTTTGTGCTGCCTGACCCCTCTCCGCCCAGCTGCCCAACTCCACCCCTCCTACTGGTCTAGATGAACTTGTCTATATTAACTCCCTGGTTGTATTACTTCCATACATTTCAGTTTCTGCCAGGCCTGGTTGTTATTCTGTTTCTAAATTGTTGTTGCCCCTATCTTGGTTGTTCAAGGAAGCACAGTGTGTCTACCTATTCCTCCATCTTGGCCCACAGTCCTAACTTTTGACTTCTTATTGCAGAAAGTATAAAAGATCCATTTCAACCTGCTAATAAAATTGCTCCATGCTTTAGAGTTCAGAGCTTTCCTTTCCTGAGCAACTTAATTGCTGGGAAGTAGCCCAGCATGTGTGTTATGATCTTATCCACAGCTGTTCAGGAACAACTAGGAGTTCTGTGACCCTAGCTCATGTCTCAGACTAGTGTTTATGCTATCAGTACTTATTGTTTTTTGCTTATTTTGTTGGGTTTTTACATAACCCTGATTTTAATTAGTATTTGCTGAGTTTGCTGCTGTCTGAAAGACTCCAGTCCCATTTCTACTCTTGAGAAATTAGGATCAAGAAGTCTCAAGGGGAGGTGCCTGCTCAGCTTCAATATCATCCAATTATTTTTATGTTCCACTTGATTTAGTTGCAAAAATACATAAAACATGAATGCTCCAGAAGGTCCTGATGTGACTTACAAAAACAAATGAGTTCACAAGGGTCTTCTGCAATCGTGGTGACCCTGTGGTATTGTAATATTTTCTTAGTCAATAGGAAATATTGTGTGTGGGTGTCCAGGAGACCTTTTGACTGTTCACTACTTGTTCATTTATAGAGTCTGTGAATGTGCAATGAACTCATACTGTAAACCTACCAGGCACTGTCTGGGGCACCAGGCCCATGGCAGCTGATGAAAGAGACAAATTGGAAATGATTGCTGACTTCCAACTATTTACTTGACAACAAATGTTTAAAAGGCACTTCAGGATGCCCTAAGACTTTTAATGTCAGCCAAATTATTTATTTTAGTGTGCTCCTACAGATTTTTCAGAATCTGTTTGTATTTTCACCATTCTCAGTTTTTCTTACACTCCACATTAAATTCTACAGAAAGTTCTTTGGCTCAGTACTCCAAACAAATCCAGAAACTGACATATGTTTTGCACGCTCATCCAAACATTCACCCCTGTCACCTGGGTGACTGCACTTGTCTTCTCCCCAAACCCCCTGCTTCCAACGCAGCAGCCTCACCAATCCTGGTTAATGCAGAGGCTAAAAAATAGTAACACTGTCCCTCCCACGTTCTATATTTTTTAATTTTTTGACTGGGCTAGTCATCAAATTAAGAGAGATTAGAAGAAGAAAATAAGGATTTTAATATACGATCATGGAGAATTCATATATGAATAAAAATTAGTATGTCTGAAAGGCAACAATGGCTATATAAAACGTTTTGGAAAAAAGGATAATGAGGTCTTATAACTCAGAAGTTAGAATAAGTGTGGGGTTTTTTAAATATTTTATTTGTTTTTTTTAGATGGAGTGGAGGGAGTGAGAGAGGGAGAAAAACATCAATGTGTGGTTGACTCTCACGTGGCCCCCACTGAGGACCTGGCCCACAACCCAGACATGTGCCCTGACTAGGACTTGAACTGACAGCCTTGTAGTTTGCAGCTCATGCTCAATCCACTGATCTACAACAGCCGGGGCAGAATCAGTGTTTTAAAGGTAGTTCAGAACACCCGATCCTGCATTGCAAGAGAATGTTTTCTGGGCTACTCGAAATTAGTGGGACCCCGGGGTGACCTAGCCAACAGATGCCTTTCAGAAGTCCTTTTATTTCCCATAAGTAATCAAATTAGCCTAAAGTGAATATCCTGATTTTTCTCCTGAAAAACATTTTCTATCTGAATCTCTTAGCAGGAACCTGGTGAGGTTCATCAGTTTTTTCTCAGTGTTGTTTCCTAATAAAAAGCTTAAAATCAATATCTGAAAACCAAAATTTCAGGGTGGCAAAATGTTGGTTTCCCTCAATAAACACAGATTGCTCACATCTCTCTTTTTCCTTTCAACGTTCCAGTGTCTCCCCAGTTCACTCAGATTAAAGCTAAGTCTATGGCTGATGGATTCATCATTTCTGACTTAATGGACTTTCATCTTCTGATCTCTCTGCTCCAATAAGTTCACATCCTATGTGCTGAGCCAACGCATTTGAACTGGACAAAGAAAATTGCCCCATGTATGCCCTACTTCATTCTAACATACAAACATGCATTAGTGTTGTCACTGTTGTTTGGATTATTGTGGGACTCCCCCTCTGGCATGTAAGGTCTCTGAAGACTGAGATTTTGTCTGCTTTACTTCTAGTGATTAGAATACTGTCAGGGAGATGGGGAGCAGAGGGTCAGTCTTCTCTGATAAATGAGTAAAAAATTAAGAATTTAATAAAGGTTAAAAGGGTAAAACCTGGATCATGATGACCTCATATAACTAATTCTGACCTACATGAAATCTAGTTAAAGATTTTTTTTAAAGAAAAGCCTCTAATAGACAATGAGCCCAGGCACACCTAGAGCTCATGAGAGGGCATGGATGAGAGGTGCAGGCAAAGGAGACAAAGTCCAGGAGGTAGGCATGTTGAGTGAGGAAAGTGAATTTTACTGACTCATTTTGGTGATGAAGTGAGATAATATGCCTGAGGTATCCAATACACAATCACTACTAAAGAGTGGCTAGTGTTGTCATTATGTCATTCCTCTGGGTACCCATTGTGGGTCTGCCCACTTGGAATGAGAAATCATAGGAAAACAATAGGCTCTCCCCCTCCCCACACAAGCAATTCATGACATTAGAGCTGAGTCATTACAGCTGGACCAATGTATCATCAAAATACAATAAACCACACATATGTAAAGTTTCCAACATGATAAGTGCTGGCCTGTGTACACACTCCATGTGATTCCATTACACCCGGAAGTTGAACTCCTTTAACTTGAACTTATCTGGATAGCACTTTATCTGCCCTTTCATTCTAAATGGTGCTTTGCTGGATAGAGGAATCTTGGATGTAGGTCCTTGCCTTTCATGACTTCAAATACTGACCTCCAGCCCCTTCTTCCTTCAAAGTTTCTTTTCAGAAATCAGCTGAAAATCTTATGGGAAAATCTTTGTTCTCCTTTTCTCTTGCTGCTTTTAAGATACTCTCCTTATATATCTTTAAGCCTGGGTAATATGATTATGATGTGCCTTTGGGTGTGCTTCCTTGGGCCCACCTTCTTTGGGATTCTCTGGCCTTAGTGGACTTGCTAGAAGTCTATTCCCTTTGCCGGTTTAGTGAAATTCTTCTTCATTATGTTTTCAAATAAGTTTTCAATGTTTTGCTCTTCCTCTTCTTTTTCTGGCACCCCTATGATTGGGATGTTGGACTTTATAAAGTTGTCCCCTAGGTCCCTAAGTCTCTCCTCATTTTTTTGAATTCTTGTTTCATTCTGTTCTCATTGAATGTTCATTTGTTCCTTCTGCTTCAAATCATTGATTTGAGTCCTGGTTTATTTCCCTTCATGGTTGATTCCCTGTATATTTTTCCTTATTTCACTTTTTATAACTTTCACTTTTTTCTCTATATTGAGACCATACTCAACCATTTCTGTTAGCATCCTGATTACCAGAGTTTTGAACTCTGCATCTGAATTGGTTGGATATCTCTCCATTGCTTACTTCTTTTTCTGGAGCTTTGATCTCTTCTTTCATTTGGGCCACGTTTCTTTGTCTTGGTGTACCTGTCATGTTGTAGGGGACAAAATTTTAGGTATATTCCATGATTGGGCAACCCATGTCAACGTGTTGTGGTTAAGTCTGGATGAATGATTCTTTAATTCCTTGGTTGTTAGTCATCCATGCAGTTCTATTTGATGGCAGTTCTGGTTGTTTTATTTTTTTCAATTTTGTTGTTGCAGTTCTTTTGATTGTGCAAGGAAGCAAAGTGTATTTACTATGCATCCCTCTGGGCCAAGAAAGGTAAATCTTTTCCCTCTCATTGCCAAGTATCATTCCATTATGTAAATGTCCCATAGTTGCTTTATCCATTCACCTATTGCTGGATACTCCTTATCCTGGTGATTGTAAATAACATTCAATGAACTTAGGGATGTTTAAGTTCTTTTAAATTAGTGTTTTGGGTTCCTTCATATATATTCCCAGATGTAGGATACTGAGCCCAAAGGCAGATCCATGTTTAATTTTTGTGGTATATCCACAATGCTTTACACTGGCTGCACTAGTCTGCATCCCTGGCAACAATGCAGAAGAGTTCCCCTTAGCCTGCAGCACTCGTTGATTTAGAAATGACAGCCATTCTCCCAGGTGTGGGAGGGCAGGTCATTGGGTTTTAATGTGCATTTCTCTGATGATTAGTGATGTTGAGTATGTTCTTATATGTCTATTGACCATGTTTTATCCCTCTTTGGAGAAGGGTCTATTCAGGTCTTTTAACCATTTTTTAATTGGTTTGTTTATTTTATTCCCTGTGTTGTGTTTTCTGTTTTCTTTATAATTTTTGAATATTAACCCTTTATGGCATGTATTGGCAAATGTGTTCTCACATTTGTGACAGGTCTTTTTATTTTGATGATTTGTGTTGCTTCGCAAAAACGTTTCAGCTTGATGTAGTCCCATTTGTTTATTTCTTTTCTTTGTTTTTCCCCTAGCCAAGGAAGATATATCAAAGAACATATTTCTACAAACAAGATCCAAGTTTTTGCTACCTGTGTTTTTTTCTAGGGTTCTTATGTTTGCATGTCTTCCATTTAAGTCCTTGATCCATCTGGAATTTATTCTTGTGTGTGGTGTATCAAGGTGCTCTAGTTGCATTTTTTTCTTCATGGATCTGCCAATTTCCCAACACCATTTATTGAATAAACTATCTTTAGCCCATTGTATGTGTTTGCTTCCTCTATGGAATATTCATTGACTGAAATGGTGTGGCTTTATTTCTGGTCTCTCTACCCTGTTCCATTTGTTTCTGTGTCTGTTCCTTTGCCTCTACCAGGCTGTTTTAAATACTGTGGCCTTGTAGTATAGTGTGATATTAGGTAGTGTGATTCCTCCAACTTTGTTCCAGTTTCTCAGAATTGCTGGTGCCATGTGGGGAATTTTGTGGTTCCAAATACATTTTTCAAATATTCATTCTAGTTCTTTGAAAAACACCATTGGTGTCCTGATAGGAAGAGCATTGCATCTATAGATTGCTTTGAGTAGTACAGGCATTTTTTTAAACTTTAAAATTGAGTTTTATTATAGATCATAATGTACTTAGTGATTTAGACTATTCCACAGGAAATAAGTATCCATATTTTATAGTAGCAAAATGTACAGTGACTTTGCAAATTCAACTACATGTATCAATTTGTCTGCTAAGTATATACTAAAAATAACATCGAAACACTCCTTTCTTCTTAATATGTACTTTGCCAGATTTAAAAAAAAGCTCTGAAATAAGACATTATTTGTACACTTTGGAGGCTTTCTTCATTTATGAATTGAATGGCCAATTTCAGCAGTTTGGCATAAAACAAGACATCCTTTCTTACCAACAAAGTTAGCATTGACTTCTTTTAATGAAAAGGTAATTTTTGTGGGCATGTATACTTTTTATTGCTATTCAAGCATAGTTGTCTCCAATTTCCCCATTTCAGTGATGGTCAGTCTTCTTAGCCATTAACATGACACATGTTTGCACTAATTTCTTTCCTCTTGAATTTCTTTTTTCAGTGTCTTATAATTCTTCCTGAATGTCTTTCATATTATTGGTAAGTTTTATTCCTAGGTAGTTTTTTTCTTTTTGAAACAATTGTGAATGGGACTGTTTTCTTAATTTCCCCGTCCATTAGTTTATATTGTCATAGAAAAATGCAACTGATTTTTGGATATTAATTTTGTAGCTAGCTAATATGCTGAAATCATTTATCAGTTCTAGTAGTTTCTTGGTGGAATCTTTGGAGTTCTCAGTGTACAATATCATGCCATCTGCAAATAGAGACAGTTTTACCTCTTCCTTTCCAATGTGGACATCTTTGATTTCTTCTTTGTGTCTTACTAGCTAGAACTTCCAGTAGTATGCTGAAAGTAGGCATCTCTATCTTATTCCTAATCTTAAGGGGAACGCTTATAATTTTATTCCATTGATTATGATACTGGCATTGTGTTTGTCATATATGGCCTTTATTATTTTGGGGTATGTTCCCTCTATTCTGACCTTGCTTTTGACCTTGTTTTGATCATACATCCATCCTGGATTTTATCAAAAGCTTTTCCTGCTTCTACTGATAAGTTCATGTGGTATTCACCATTCATTTTTTTATGTGGAGAATACCATTTATTGATTTGCATATGTTGTACCACCCCAGCATTCCTGGAATAAATCCAGTGTGATCATGGTGTATGATATTTTTCATGCATTACTGCATTTGTTTTGCTAATAGTTTATTGAGGATTTTTCATCTAGGTTTATCAGAGATATTGACCTATAATTTTCTTTCCTTATAGTGTCATTTTCCGGTTTTGGATTTTTCATAATCCTGACCTCATAAAATGAGTTTCGTAGCCTTCTGTCATTTAGAATTTTGTGAAATAGTTTGGGAAGGAGAGGTGTTATTTCCTCTTTGAGTGTTTGGTAAAACTTAGCTGTGAAGCCATCTGGTCCAGGGCTTCTGTTTCTTGGGAGATTTTTGATTACTGCTTCAATTTCCTTAGGTGTAAACTGCCTATGCAGATTATCTGATTCTTCCTTATTTATTTGTGGAGCATGTTATGCCTCTAGGAATTTTCCATTTTGTCCACATTTTCCAGTTTGTTTACATATGATTGTTCATAATATTTTCTTACAACGCCTTTTATTTCTTAGGTGTGACTTGGCATTTCTACTGTTTCGCTTCTGATTTTATTTGGGACTTTTCTCTTTTTATCTTGAGTAGTCTACTTCAAGGTCTGTCCGTCATATTTCCCTTTTCCAAGAACCAGCTCTTACATTCATTGCTCTTTTGTATCAATGTTTTAGACTCTATTACAGTTATTTCTGTTCTGTCTTTATTATTTCCTTCCTTCTACTCACTTTGGCCTTTGTTTGTTTTACTTTCTCAAGTACCTTGAAGTGTGAAATTGTTTATGTAAGCTTATTTTTTTTTTTACTTTTTTTGGGTCAAGTGTCCTGTCATGCAATGAAATTCCCTCTTATGATTGCTTTCCCAGTGTCCCACTGATTTTGAATTTTTCATTCCTATTTTCCTTTGTTTCAAGGTATCTTTTGAATACTTCCTTGATTTCATTGTTGACCCATTCATTGTTTAAAAACATGTTATTTAGCTTCCAGGTGTTTCAGTATTGTTCACTGCTCTTTTTTCTTTATTTTTTTTATTTAAGATTTTCAGTACAGTTTCTATCCTTTATCGATTTCTGGTTTCATAGCATTGTGGTCAGAGAAGATGCTTGATATGATTTTGGTCGTCATAAATTTATTGAACTTTCCTTTGCGTCCCAATATGTGGTCTATCTTAGAAAATGTTCCATGTGCACTTGAAAACTATGTATATTGTGCTGCTTTGGAGTGAAATGCTCCAAAGATATCAATTAAATCCTTCTGATCTACTTTGTCGTTTAAGGCCACTGCCTCCCTCATTATCTGCCTGGAAGATCTATTCATTGCGGACAGTGGGGTGTCATAATCCCCAATTATGACAGTATTTCTGTTGACATCTCCTTATGTCCACCAAGATTCGATTTACATATTTAGGTGATCTTATGTTGGGTGCATAAAAGTTTACTGGGTTTGAATATTCTTGTTTCATTGTTCCCATTATCGCTATGTAGTGCCCTTCTTTGTCTCTTACTATAATCTTGGATTTGAAGTCTATTGTGTTGGTAATATGTACTGCTATACCAGCTTTTTTTTCTTTTCCATTTCCATTACATACATTTTTCCAACCCTGTATTTTCAATTTGTGTGTACCTTTTGATCTGAGGTGGGTCTCTTGGAGTCAGCATATATATGGGTCTTGTTTTCTGATCCATTCAGTTACCAGATATCTTTTGGTTGGAGCATTTAAACCCTTTACGTTTAAGGAGATTATTGATAGATACATATGTAGTGCCCTTTCATCAGACTGTTTTTCTCTGGTTTTATTTTCTTTCTGTTTTTCTTCGCCCTCTTAAAGGAAGTCCTTTCACATTTATTGTAGTACTGGTTTGTTTTTTAATAAAACCCTTTATTGTTTCTTCTCTGGGAAGCTGCTTATTTCTCCTTCAATTTTAAATGATGACCTCACTGGCTTGGTAGTGAATCCTTGCTTTTCATCACCGTGAATACTTCATGCCATTCCTTTCTAGCCTGAAATGTTTTTCTTGAGTAATCTGATGCCAGTGTAATTGGCACTATCTGGTAGGTAACTCCCTACTTTTCTCTATTGGCTTTTAGGGGTCCCTCCGGGTCTTCAAGCCTTGTCATTTTAATTATGATGTGTCTTTGAGTATGCCTCTTTGGGTCCAACTTGTTTGGGGCACCCTGAGCTTCCCCCACTTGTGTGAATTTTTCTTCTTTTTTTTGTATTTTGTTAATTATTTTTATTTTTTATTTTATTTTTACTTTTTAAATATATTTTATTGATTATGCTATTACAGTTGTCCTATTATCCCCCCTTCATTCCCCTCCACCCTGAACACCCTCTCCCACCCACATTACCCCCC
>JAPYXV010004662.1:0-11174 GCA_028533065.1 Trachops cirrhosus
CAGAACCACAGAAATGGAGATCACATGGAGGGTTAGTAACAGGGGAGTGGGAGGGGGTGTGAGGGGGCAAAATTATAGAGAATAAGTAGCATAGATGGTAGGTAGAAAATAGACAGGGGAAGGCAAGAATAGTATGGGAAATGTAGAAGCTAAAGAACTTATGACACATGGACATGAACTAAAGCGGGGTGGGAATGTGGGTGAGAGAGGGTGTGCAGGGTGGAGGAGAATGAAGGGGGGAAAATGGGACATTTGTAATAGCATAATCAATAAAATATAGTTAAAACAACAACAACAAAAGAATACAACTCCACTGATTTGTTTATGTATTTTGAACTACAAAGGTGGAGTTGAGTAGTTGTCACTCAACTGTATACTCCCTAAAGCCAAAAATATTGACTGTCTGGCCCTTTGCAAGAAAAGTTTGCTGACTCCTCTTAAAGCAAAGTGTTGGCATTAGAGATTCTAACCCGATTCTGCAGTCAGATTTAGCTATCCAGCCTCACCCCAAAGCAATTTCCTATTCAGTTTATTCTTGTGGATTCTAGTTGCTTGTGTTACTAAGTCTAATGCCTTAATAGTACAGTTCTGACTCTCATCACATCTCTCACTTTCCTATTTGGTCATAATTTCTGCCTCTCCATTCCTAGGGTGAGTGAAAGAACCTGGTGTGAAAATTAGTTCCAATGACATGTGACATGAAATCAGCTCAAAGCAGACATTTTTCTGTGAACTGTTTCCTTGCTTCTTTCCCTCCTGCTGTATTCACCAATTGTTCCAAGTGTCCCCTCCAGTCACCAAGTGATCTGAAACAACTCGGCATAATCTAAGCATCAAAGATCTGTTCTTAAAAGGGGAAGTTACTGCTAGATCTTTACTAAAAACATTTTCTAATTATTTCTTTCACGTAACTAACTAAACTCAGATATTGAAAATTTAGGACCTGAGTTAAAAATAAAACTGTTGCCTGCATATAAACTTTTCATTGCTACTCACATGCTATGCCAAACTCAGATGCAAAATGAAAACAAAACTACTTAAGAACCAATTTGTAAACTGGAAAAATTCAGTTCACTAGGGCTATGTTTCAAAAGCTAGTTGTGTTCATTCATTAATAATTGGCCATCCTGACTGGAAATGTTTAGGGAAGTTGTAAATCAGCACAGATGCTATTCAGGTATTTGCCACCTAAAGACCAAAACAAATACTCAGATCACCTCCCAGAAAAGTTAACCAACGGACAAGCCAATGGTGTTTGACGTGGGATCCAGAACTCCAACCCAGAAGTCAGTCCACCTGCGAAGCACACACTGCTGACAGCCTGCACCTGCACCTGCACCTGAGAGAGAGACTGTAGCATCTTTCTGGAACAGCACAGTTAGACACAACTACGAGTTCCACATGGGAAGCACTCAGAACTGGTTCCTCAGAACCATGACAATGCACGGGAGAGTGAGACTGTGAGCCCACACAGGTATAACACATACACCACAACACAGCCTCTGAGATCAGTACTGATACTTCTGTTCAATGGCTGAGGAAGTCTGGCCCAAAGAGTTTATTTTACTGAGGCAAAATCACAGAATTAGCAAGTGGTAGAACAGGAGAATTAGGGCTGGCAGGTTACAGTCTGACCCCCAAAGCCACACTATCCCTGCCCTGGACCATCCATGGCACCCAGGTGAATCACTTGATTTGCTTTCCCCATGTTTAAGGAAGAAGAGGTCTGGCTGATCTCTGGTGTCTTCCAGACCCTACTCTCTGCTTCTGCATTTATTGCAGAGCAGTTTATTCTGAAGTGGGAAGCATGTAGTTGTTTCCTAGATATTCTGCTGACACCCTACCTACGGAGAACCAGCAACTCTCCTCTATGCCTTCTCTTGAAGCCTGCGGATAGTAACAGAATAAAAAGAAGGGCCATAAAGGGCCGGCCCCAGTCCCAGTTCGTCTGGGGCCAGTAGGCAGGACTCCCTCCGGAGCTCTACCGTCACCAGCCGATAAGCGCCCAAGGCGGTTGGAGGTTCTGCTAGCCCTGCTATCATGCCCACACCTCCAGCCCATGGGGAGGAAACCAGAGGACTGAGGATTCCTAACAGGCGTGGGCCGGTCAAAGTTATTGCGTTCATTCTTGCAATCTCTGAGTCAGGGCACCTCAGGGCCCTCCGCATCTGCACCTGGGAGCCAAGACACCCCCTGACAGGGCGAACCCGCGCCCAGTAACTTCCCCGGAGCCCTCAAACTCCAGCTCCACTAACCCCTCATCGCTTTTCGTCGCTGCGACGAGTCCCTGCCGCGTGTACCTGAGCTCACCCGCGGTGCCATCCCTCCGGGCGCGGCGTGCCGGTCCGCGAGCGGCAGGCGACAGTGGGGACCAGCGTCGCAGCCCGGCTGGACCCTTGACGCCCCCTCTCAAGCGCCCTGACCACGCAGACTCCGAAAACCCCGCCCGAGCCCGGACACATGAGCCTACCCATGGTGGCGGATCCAAGGGCTTCCTTGGGACTGGCGACCGAGGAGTCTAGGCTGGAAGACTTTTTTCAAGGTGTTGCTCCTTTGACTTTATTTCCAGGCCCTGCCCAGCCACCTGCGCAGCTGGAGGTGTGCGGGCGGGTCGGCCGGACTCCACCCAGGGAGCAGAGGTTAGCGCTCCTTGAGCCCCAGCAGAGGGATACCTGTCTCGTGCCCAGCCCTAGGACGACTTTGATCCGCCCCAGGCCCTTGGAGGAGGGCGAGGGGCAAGGCTGCACGTGGCAGCGGGAGTCCTGGGGTAGGGACACCCCAATGTGAGTGCTCATCTGAGTCACTTGGAGGGTTTCTCAAAACGCAGGTTCCGTGCCTCAACCCTATTTGCTGGCATGGTAGGTTGCGCTGTGAGCCCCAGAATCTGCATTTCCGACAAGTTCTAATGTGATTTTGCTGCTGCTCCTGAGGATTCCACTTTGGAAACCACTGCACTGAGAAAACACACTTCTGCAGCAGGTAGCAAAGTGGGTGGGACATTGACCAGTTTCACATGTGTGCCACCTGCACACACCTGGAATGTGAACCTATGGAAAGTGTTTCTGGAGGATTCTACCTATCTTTTGGAGGAAGGTTAGTAAGAAGCTAGGAAAATACCTTGGCAAATAGAATGGGGAAACTAAGACAGAGAGCTGAACATACTGGCTGAGCAATGTACAGCCAGATACAAAAGATCACCAGGGTGGTAAGCCCCTGGTGCCTGACAATGAACAAAACTGGTGCTGCCTGGCCCCCAAGGAGTCCTCTCCTCCCCTGGCATATCACTGGTCTTGTGGTTTAGACCTCTGACCTTTCCCCCTGAGATAACATCTAGGCCTCAGTTGTACTTCAGCTCCAGGACTAGAAAAAGCATCAAAACCAGGCAGGTATTGCCAGGAGCAGCTGAAATGACTAATAACCCTCTTCCCTGGTGCTGACCAATCCGTGGAAACCATGACCATAAAAAGGCACACCTTGGAAAAGCTGATGAATATTCTATTGAGGTCCTCCCCTAAAACCACTCCTAAACCTCTGATCTTTAAAACCCTCAAGCCAAAGGACCCAGGGTGCTTCCTCTTCCTCTGGGGAGCAAGCCTGCACCTTTTCCTTACCCCTTTTCTTCCCCCACAGGTATGCATCTTCCTAAACTCTAAGGGCCCCCATGAGACTTACAACCAGGGAAGCAATGCACAGCAGCAGCTTATTCTGGGCTAATCCCCGGAACCTGTCTCCAAGGCCTCCTTTTCTCTGACTCTCCTGTGAGCTGGCTGACAGCAGCCCCACCTTGGCTCCCTTTTTTCCCTATTATGTTTCTAGAGCTCCAAATGCAGCCCTGCCTAGTCTCTCTCCTGTTGCTTCTTCTACCAGAGACCTTTCCTTGGTTCCCCACCCCCAGCTTTAATAAACACACTCTCAAAATCACCTGTACTTTGTCTGAGCTGGTACCCTTTTTGATAACACTTTCTTTAAAAATAACAAAAACAAAAATAACAATGATATAGTGATTATCTCCAGGTTATTTTTCTGTTTCCTTGTCTGACTTGAGAGATGTGTGCTCTGCAAACACTGAGAGAAAAATTAAAAATGGAAATGAAGGTGAGTTTCTATTGTCTTCAGAAAATTGTGGTAAAATATACATAACATAAAAGTTACCTTCTTAATTATAAGTGTACATTAAGTGCCATTAAGTACATTTACATTGTTGTGCAAACATCACTACAATTCAATTCCAGAACTTTTTCATCTTCTCAAAGAAACTCTATTAAACACTACCCATTAAACACTAACTCTCCACTCCCCCTTTCCTGGCCCCTGGCTGTCACCCTTTTACTTTCTGTCTATGAATTTGACTACTATAGGTACCCGATATGGCTGAAATCAAAAAGTATTTGTCCTTTTGTGCTTGGCTTCTTTCACTTAGCATAATGTCTTCAAGGTCCAACCATGCTGTAGCATGTGTCAGAATTTCCTTCCTTTTAAAGGTTGAATGATATTCCATTGCACACACACTTTGTGTGTATCCATTCCTCTGTCTCTATTAATTTTTGTCTTAGCAGTTCCTCCAGCCTGACTGGAAGACTGTGGTAAGAGAGAGAAACCCAGGCAGCTCTTCCCCAAAGGTGCCTGGACCTGCCCTCCTCAGGCTTCTTCATTGTGCATGAGAAGAAACCTCTTCATGCAGTGGCTTAATTGATACACACAGGGCAGCAGCTGATGTTACCAAAAGGCATGGAGCTACAAATAGAAACACTACATCAAATAGAAAAATGCAGCATTGACTGAAGGAAAGAAAACATGCTCTTGAAGGATTGGAAGCATGCTTCATGGTTGTCCTGCTGTCAGATAAGCCAGGGGTAGAAAGGAAAAGCTTGTGGTGTTTTCTCTTGATTAAACTTTTCTCTACCAGGTGGTATTTCTGTTGATGAGCTCATGAAGCTGGGAATCCTGGGCACTCTTGTTCTAGGCCATGTTAACCTAAAAATAAAAGGCCTTTCAAAGTGAGAGACAACAAGCATTTATCTGAGATCAAAGAATAGCTATGGGGAAGCACTGATTCAGACAGAACCCTGAATAATATTCCAATTAGGAGACAAAGGCAAGGGGTATTTGCAAAAGGGAAGGAAGTTATTTCTATCAGTGCAGATGGGCTAACATAGCCATGCTAATTCCAACCCAGGTCCAGTAGTCAAAATAACTTCTTTCTCGTTATCTTTGCAAACAGCCCTTTGAGGTACAATGTTGCTTTAGGTTCAGTCCAAAGGTTATATTGCCCTGTTTCGACATTCGAAATGTTTGAGGCATGAGATGCTTGAGGTAGCTCCAACTCTATTTTAAAGTGGCTCTGTTTTTTATTCTTATTCTTATTCTTATTCTTATTCTTATTCTTATTCTTATTCTTATTCTTATTCTTATTCTTATTCTTATTCTTATTCTTATTATTTTGCCAGTTCTGGAACAGCCAGTGGTTCTCAAAGTAGGGTCTGAAAGGGTAAAGCCAGAGTTATTTGCTATCGTGACTCCACTTACTGAGCAGGTCTATCACCTTGGTAAACATGACTGCCATTTTACTCTCTGAGCTTGTCACCAGTACCGGAAATTACTGGAAAGCAAGAACAGAACACGACGTGAAATGGCAGTCATGTTTACCAAGGTGATAGACCTGCTCAGTAAGTGGAGTCACGATAGCAAATAACTCTGGCTTTACCCTTTCAGACCCTACTTTGAGAACCACTGGCTGTTCCAGAACTGGCAAAATAATAAGAATAAGAATAAGAATAAGAATAAGAATAAGACTAAGAATAAGAATAAGAATAAGAATAAGAATAAAAAACAGAGCCACTTTAAAATAGAGTTGGAGCTACCTCAAGCATCTCATGCCTCAAACATTTCGAATGTCGAAACAGGGCAATATAACCTTTGGACTGAACCTAAAGCAACATTGTACCTCAAAGGGCTGTTTGCAAAGATAACGAGAAAGAAGTTATTTTGACTACTGGACCTGGGTTGGAATTAGCATGGCTATGTTAGCCCATCTGCACTGATAGAAATAACTTCCTTCCCTTTTGCAAATACCCCTTGCCTTTGTCTCCTAATTGGAATATTATTCAGGGTTCTGTCTGAATCAGTGCTTCCCCATAGCTATTCTTTGATCTCAGATAAATGCTTGTTGTCTCTCACTTTGAAAGGCCTTTTATTTTTAGGTTAACATGGCCTAGAACAAGAGTGCCCAGGATTCCCAGCTTCATGAGCTCATCAACAGAAATACCACCTGGTAGAGAAAAGTTTAATCAAGAGAAAACACCACAAGCTTTTCCTTTCTACCCCTGGCTTATCTGACAGCAGGACAACCATGAAGCATGCTTCCAATCCTTCAAGAGCATGTTTTCTTTCCTTCAGTCAATGCTGCATTTTTCTATTTGATGTAGTGTTTCTATTTGTAGCTCCATGCCTTTTGGTAACATCAGCTGCTGCCCTGTGTGTATCAATTAAGCCACTGCATGAAGAGGTTTCTTCTCATGCACAATGAAGAAGCCTGAGGAGGGCAGGTCCAGGCACCTTTGGGGAAGAGCTGCCTGGGTTTCTCTCTCTTACCACAGTCTTCCAGTCAGGCTGGAGGAACTGCTAAGACAAAAATTAATAGAGACAGAGGAATGGATACACACAAAGTGTGTGTGCAATGGAATATCATTCAACCTTTAAAAGGAAGGAAATTCTGACACATGCTACAGCATGGTTGGACCTTGAAGACATTATGCTAAGTGAAAGAAGCCAAGCACAAAAGGACAAATACTTTTTGATTTCAGCCATATCGGGTACCTATAGTAGTCAAATTCATAGACAGAAAGTAAAAGGGTGACAGCCAGGGGCCAGGAAAGGGGGAGTGGAGAGTTAGTGTTTAATGGGTAGTGTTTAATAGAGTTTCTTTGAGAAGATGAAAAAGTTCTGGAATTGAATTGTAGTGATGTTTGCACAACAATGTAAATGTACTTAATGGCACTTAATGTACACTTATAATTAAGAAGGTAACTTTTATGTTATGTATATTTTACCACAATTTTCTGAAGACAATAGAAACTCACCTTCATTTCCATTTTTAATTTTTCTCTCAGTGTTTGCAGAGCACACATCTCTCAAGTCAGACAAGGAAACAGAAAAATAACCTGGAGATAATCACTATATCATTGTTATTTTTGTTTTTGTTATTTTTAAAGAAAGTGTTATCAAAAAGGGTACCAGCTCAGACAAAGTACAGGTGATTTTGAGAGTGTGTTTATTAAAGCTGGGGGTGGGGAACCAAGGAAAGGTCTCTGGTAGAAGAAGCAACAGGAGAGAGACTAGGCAGGGCTGCATTTGGAGCTCTAGAAACATAATAGGGAAAAAAGGGAGCCAAGGTGGGGCTGCTGTCAGCCAGCTCACAGGAGAGTCAGAGAAAAGGAGGCCTTGGAGACAGGTTCCGGGGATTAGCCCAGAATAAGCTGCTGCTGTGCATTGCTTCCCTGGTTGTAAGTCTCATGGGGGCCCTTAGAGTTTAGGAAGATGCATACCTGTGGGGGAAGAAAAGGGGTAAGGAAAAGGTGCAGGCTTGCTCCCCAGAGGAAGAGGAAGCACCCTGGGTCCTTTGGCTTGAGGGTTTTAAAGATCAGAGGTTTAGGAGTGGTTTTAGGGGAGGACCTCAATAGAATATTCATCAGCTTTTCCAAGGTGTGCCTTTTTATGGTCATGGTTTCCACGGATTGGTCAGCACCAGGGAAGAGGGTTATTAGTCATTTCAGCTGCTCCTGGCAATACCTGCCTGGTTTTGATGCTTTTTCTAGTCCTGGAGCTGAAGTACAACTGAGGCCTAGATGTTATCTCAGGGGGAAAGGTCAGAGGTCTAAACCACAAGACCAGTGATATGCCAGGGGAGGAGAGGACTCCTTGGGGGCCAGGCAGCACCAGTTTTGTTCATTGTCAGGCACCAGGGGCTTACCACCCTGGTGATCTTTTGTATCTGGCTGTACATTGCTCAGCCAGTATGTTCAGCTCTCTGTCTTAGTTTCCCCATTCTATTTGCCAAGGTATTTTCCTAGCTTCTTACTAACCTTCCTCCAAAAGATAGGTAGAATCCTCCAGAAACACTTTCCATAGGTTCACATTCCAGGTGTGTGCAGGTGGCACACATGTGAAACTGGTCAATGTCCCACCCACTTTGCTACCTGCTGCAGAAGTGTGTTTTCTCAGTGCAGTGGTTTCCAAAGTGGAATCCTCAGGAGCAGCAGCAAAATCACATTAGAACTTGTCGGAAATGCAGATTCTGGGGCTCACAGCGCAACCTACCATGCCAGCAAATAGGGTTGAGGCACGGAACCTGCGTTTTGAGAAACCCTCCAAGTGACTCAGATGAGCACTCACATTGGGGTGTCCCTACCCCAGGACTCCCGCTGCCACGTGCAGCCTTGCCCCTCGCCCTCCTCCAAGGGCCTGGGGCGGATCAAAGTCGTCCTAGGGCTGGGCACGAGACAGGTATCCCTCTGCTGGGGCTCAAGGAGCGCTAACCTCTGCTCCCTGGGTGGAGTCCGGCCGACCCGCCCGCACACCTCCAGCTGCGCAGGTGGCTGGGCAGGGCCTGGAAATAAAGTCAAAGGAGCAACACCTTGAAAAAAGTCTTCCAGCCTAGACTCCTCGGTCGCCAGTCCCAAGGAAGCCCTTGGATCCGCCACCATGGGTAGGCTCATGTGTCCGGGCTCGGGCGGGGTTTTCGGAGTCTGCGTGGTCAGGGCGCTTGAGAGGGGGCGTCAAGGGTCCAGCCGGGCTGCGACGCTGGTCCCCACTGTCGCCTGCCGCTCGCGGACCGGCACGCCGCGCCCGGAGGGATGGCACCGCGGGTGAGCTCAGGTACACGCGGCAGGGACTCGTCGCAGCGACGAAAAGCGATGAGGGGTTAGTGGAGCTGGAGTTTGAGGGCTCCGGGGAAGTTACTGGGCGCGGGTTCGCCCTGTCAGGGGGTGTCTTGGCTCCCAGGTGCAGATGCGGAGGGCCCTGAGGTGCCCTGACTCAGAGATTGCAAGAATGAACGCAATAACTTTGACCGGCCCACGCCTGTTAGGAATCCTCAGTCCTCTGGTTTCCTCCCCATGGGCTGGAGGTGTGGGCATGATAGCAGGGCTAGCAGAACCTCCAACCGCCTTGGGCGCTTATCGGCTGGTGACGGTAGAGCTCCGGAGGGAGTCCTGCCTACTGGCCCCAGACGAACTGGGACTGGGGCCGGCCCTTTATGGCCCTTCTTTTTATTCTGTTACTATCCGCAGGCTTCAAGAGAAGGCATAGAGGAGAGTTGCTGGTTCTCCGTAGGTAGGGTGTCAGCAGAATATCTAGGAAACAACTACATGCTTCCCACTTCAGAATAAACTGCTCTGCAATAAATGCAGAAGCAGAGAGTAGGGTCTGGAAGACACCAGAGATCAGCCAGACCTCTTCTTCCTTAAACATGGGGAAAGCAAATCAAGTGATTCACCTGGGTGCCATGGATGGTCCAGGGCAGGGATAGTGTGGCTTTGGGGGTCAGACTGTAACCTGCCAGCCCTAATTCTCCTGTTCTACCACTTGCTAATTCTGTGATTTTGCCTCAGTAAAATAAACTCTTTGGGCCAGACTTCCTCAGCCATTGAACAGAAGTATCAGTACTGATCTCAGAGGCTGTGTTGTGGTGTATGTGTTATACCTGTGTGGGCTCACAGTCTCACTCTCCCGTGCATTGTCATGGTTCTGAGGAACCAGTTCTGAGTGCTTCCCATGTGGAACTCGTAGTTGTGTCTAACTGTGCTGTTCCAGAAAGATGCTACAGTCTCTCTCTCAGGTGCAGGTGCAGGTGCAGGCTGTCAGCAGTGTGTGCTTCGCAGGTGGACTGACTTCTGGGTTGGAGTTCTGGATCCCACGTCAAACACCATTGGCTTGTCCGTTGGTTAACTTTTCTGGGAGGTGATCTGAGTATTTGTTTTGGTCTTTAGGTGGCAAATACCTGAATAGCATCTGTGCTGATTTACAACTTCCCTAAACATTTCCAGTCAGGATGGCCAATTATTAATGAATGAACACAACTAGCTTTTGAAACATAGCCCTAGTGAACTGAATTTTTCCAGTTTACAAATTGGTTCTTAAGTAGTTTTGTTTTCATTTTGCATCTGAGTTTGGCATAGCATGTGAGTAGCAATGAAAAGTTTATATGCAGGCAACAGTTTTATTTTTAACTCAGGTCCTAAATTTTCAATATCTGAGTTTAGTTAGTTACGTGAAAGAAATAATTAGAAAATGTTTTTAGTAAAGATCTAGCAGTAACTTCCCCTTTTAAGAACAGATCTTTGATGCTTAGATTATGCCGAGTTGTTTCAGATCACTTGGTGACTGGAGGGGACACTTGGAACAATTGGTGAATACAGCAGGAGGGAAAGAAGCAAGGAAACAGTTCACAGAAAAATGTCTGCTTTGAGCTGATTTCATGTCACATGTCATTGGAACTAATTTTCACACCAGGTTCTTTCACTCACCCTAGGAATGGAGAGGCAGAAATTATGACCAAATAGGAAAGTGAGAGATGTGATGAGAGTCAGAACTGTACTATTAAGGCATTAGACTTAGTAACACAAGCAACTAGAATCCACAAGAATAAACTGAATAGGAAATTGCTTTGGGGTGAGGCTGGATAGCTAAATCTGACTGCAGAATCGGGTTAGAATCTCTAATGCCAACACTTTGCTTTAAGAGGAGTCAGCAAACTTTTCTTGCAAAGGGCCAGACAGTCAATATTTTTGGCTTTAGGGAGTATACAGTTGAGTGACAACTACTCAACTCCACCTTTGTAGTTCAAAATACATAAACAAATCAGTGGAGTTGTATTCTTTTGTTGTTGTTGTTTTAACTATATTTTATTGATTATGCTATTACAAATGTCCCATTTTCCCCCCTTCATTCTCCTCCACCCTGCACACCCTCTCTCACCCACATTCCCACCCCGCTTTAGTTCATGTCCATGTGTCATAAGTTCTTTAGCTTCTACATTTCCCATACTATTCTTGCCTTCCCCTGTCTATTTTCTACCTACCATCTATGCTACTTATTCTCTATAATTTTGCCCCCTCACACCCCCTCCCACTCCCCTGTTACTAACCCTCCATGTGATCTCCATTTCTGTGGTTCTG